>VXBI01011364.1:189657-418673 GCA_013397375.1 Toxostoma redivivum
TTGAACACAGGATATTACAAAATCCCAAATCTTCAAAAAGACAAGCAGAGGCCTTCAACACATTTATGAAGCAGTGACTTATGCCCAGGTGTCACAAATTTAAGTTACTGATGTTCCTGCCTCATAAGCCATTTGAAGCAGATGAAGGGTACTGCCTACATGGACTGCCATGTATAAATGGGGCCTGAAATAGTGAATAATAAAGCTCATTTATGGAATCAATGGCAGTGGAAAAATACAAGGAAAAATTATGCAGGGAAAAAATGTAAAAATGCAAAAATGCATGAACATTAAAATAGCATTGATAACTTTATTTTCTATTTTCTATTTTGAGCAGTATGATCACTTCTGCAGTCTAATTTGAATTTATTTATAAATAAAGCCAATTAATGCTTTATAGTATAAAATGAATTCAAATTTAAATTCTTATGATAATTTAAATACTTTTCAAGAGAAACATGTTTTTCTTCAGCTGCTTCTCATTTAAATCTGAGCCCCAGGTGCACAAATTTAACCTTTATCTTACACCACTTGTATAAGCAAAGCTAAATTAATCTGTAAGCCAAAACCAGCCAGTTTTTCCAGGACTAAAGCATGTTTTCCCCCATGGACTATGCAGGCAGGGAGCTACTACTGCAGTTAGTCGGGACATGAACATACACAAAGAATGATCTGTTCTGATCTAGCCTTCCACAAAAAAACTCTTCACACAACTGCCAGTGTGAAATACAACTAAAATATTTTAAAACTGGAAGAAACCCACTGCTCTGTAAATGCAAATTGTAATTGTGCAATAAGCACCTCCTCTGGATAAAACTCATTTTTTTCTCCCCCTCATGCTTTACATTTATAAAGCAAAATAGGAAAACTGGAGATTTGAAAAGGTCAAAGCCTTTTGTACACCATCATGCAATTCTCCAGCTACGAGTACAGCATTCTTAACAATTCAGCCTAAGGTTTGCTGAGTGATTATTATCAGAATAATTTCTAAAAATAGCATCAATTGCTAGATGCTGTGAGGAAAGAGAAAAGGGTGTGATTGCTGAAAAACAAGCCTGGAAAAAAGAACTTATGTCTTTTGTGCTTATTTTGACACAATCTTTTCAGCATTTGACTTGCTGAATTTCAGCTGCCTACACAAAGACACACCACTCATTTGATATATTATGTTTAAAGAAAACGTTCCTTATTTTTACATGTTTTGTGAAATATCGAGTCCCAGGTATTTTTTTATTCTAAGCATGCTAAAGAATGAAATTAACAGCATGCTGAGTGAAAAATAATAAAATACTGTGTTGCTACAGAAGTCTTCCAAAGTGAGGACAAAAGTCACGTCTCTCAGGTTTTAAGAGTATATTAAATACTAACAGTAATTTGCATAAGGTACAGTACTATTTTTCATGCATTAAAAAGTCACAGAAGAAATCTGAAAAAACACACACCTCTCAAAAAAAGATTCTCCCTACAACTCAATTAAGAGCTAAAATTAATTGTCTACTTAGTGTTTTCTTTATGAAGAATGGGTGGGAGCAGGCTTCTAATGCTGCATTATTGTCTTGTGAAAACAAATCACTTCTCAGATGTGTTTTTGAAGGCCAGTAGACAGGAACAGACACATTTTGTTTCTGGTTGCCAGGGGATACAGAGGACCACTTTCACACTAAATCAACACTGCCTTTGAAAAATGGCGTTAGCAGGAATTTCACCCATGTGCCATGTCTCTGTCTCACCTCCAGTGGTCCTGCACTGACCTCGTATAGGATCAGGTACTTGGGGGGTTTCAAATTTCAATAATTTTCTCTCCCCATGGCCTTTACAAAGAATATACTGCCATTAACACATCCAAAACTTAGAAGCATGATTATACAGGGGCTGAAAAACTTCTTGGGAACAGCAAGTTCTGTAATTCACAACCTATTCAATTCTATAATAATGTATTTATGCAGGGTAACATTTGGTATGATTGAAGGCTCATATGACATGATTTTCACCCAGTTAAATGACAACAGAAGACTTTACAAACAATTGGACAGCAGTATCTGATAATTTACTCCAGTGGTTTTAGTCAGCATTGTGATGTGTGGGTTTTGTGCAAATCCACTTGCACACCACATATGGGCACTTCCATAAAAAGCAACATCAGTTGCAGTTCATTTCCACTGAGCAACAGAAACTTGGAGGAGGGAAGGAAAGCCTTCAAAAGATAATTTCTTTGACATGAAAAGAGTTATGTCAGATCCAAAAGAGATTTTGCTGCTTTCTAATGGATTGTGTCAATAAGACAGGTCCGGAAAAACATCTCAGTGGTATACCATCAACACAAATTTTGTATCTGAATTTAATTAGAAATTCTGTATATTTCATGTAATTTATTTTAAGGAAGACAGATAATATATTTCAGGATGCAAAAATTAATAGAAAAGTCTTTATTAAATCTTTATCAGTTCAGCTGATGGCTGAACTGCTTGCTGTGATATGCTCCTGACATGAAGAATCACTCAGAAGAACTGAGAACTAAAGCATTTTATTGGCACATTTTCGTAAGAGAGTGAGAAATCAGGAAACCAAATATAGTGGCATCCTAATGGTTTAATTGATTCCAGAGCAGTGCACATAATTAATTTCAGAAGTATGCTGCAAGGTGAAGTCAGGAAGGATTGATATCAGGGCAATAAACAACATTACATACGGCTATATAAGGGGTTTATCTCTGAGCCCACTCAGATTTAGTTTCATCAAAACAAGAATTGGCTGTAGAAGATTATGAAATCTCCAAGTTAACCTTTTATTTGACAGATTAATGTAGTCAGATGAGAAAATTCAGTGAGGTGTGAATGAAGCAGAAAAGGACACTGGTGTGATGGATGGCATCCAACAGTGCGCTGGTGAGAGAGCCAGGGCATTCTGCACTGCAGAAACCACTCAAGAGCCAGAAGCAGGAGAGACAAACACCCAGTGACACCAAAAAGGACAGCAATTGAAGAATAATGTCCTGACATATGTGGTTGGCAGGTCTAAAATAGGAGGAATAGAGCAAAGGTTTTTGAGTGAAGGAGATGAGGGATGGATTTAAGGAAAGTCTGATTGGAGAAGCAGAAGTGTAAGCACAGGATTCGCCATAAATCTAAAAGAAGCCAATAAAGTAGAACAAGTATTGCCCAATTCCTTCTCTTGGAAAGGGGCAAAAGAACACAAAGAAATAAAGCAACACAGCATCCTCAATACTTGGTTTGTTCCAGGAAGTACTTACTCAGTTTCACAATGTGCTACACAAAACACAATCTGAGGCAAAAAAAAACCTCACAAAAACCAAAGAAACCCATATAGGAAAAAAAAAACCTATCCCAATAACAGATTTCTTGTACAATTTCATGTGTGTGTTCTAATATGGCTTTTGCATGTAAGCATAGTACTGTCAGATCCTAAAATAACAAAAAAGTGGCAAAATAAAGATTAAGCACTAAAACCAGTCTGAGACACTAGCCAGTATAAAGGATGAAACCATTTCATGTGCTTACAAATTAATACAAAGAAAATCAAACCAAACTATATTAGAACAGTCTATATTAATGCAAGTGTTCCTCAACCTGATCAGCAATATTTTGACTAATGGCAAAAAAGAAACCAAACTATGGTTTTGTCTCTATTTATGCATCCATCTTCAGCACACATACACAAGTACTTATGCTTCACTTTCCAATGATGTTTAAACAAAGCAAAAGGAGTGTTTTTACTTTCCTGCAGGAGCACCCTATAAGACAGATAAAAACAGAGATAAGCTATAATGTCTTGTGAGATACTTTACAGTGCCCAGTACAATTATAGTGCAATACAAATGCAATTAAACCAGGTAATTAGAATGACTTCTTTTCCCAGCAGAGCTCACAGTTTGGTTTTTACTCTCAGATAATGCATTGATATTATACACAAACCACCTAGTTTGTAACACATATGGGCCTGGAAGACAATATTTTCTCTAAATCCCAAAAGAAAGTGATATATCAATTTAAGATCAAGAAGTCTATCAGAGAAGGAAATGAGAAACCATGATAGTGATTGGTGTATTTAACAAAATAAAGACATAAGAGCACAAAATGAAAAAACACCCTCGAGTATGTTACAAAAGAGTGCTTAATTGTCTTGCAATGTAACAGTAAACTTGTATGAGACAAGTTACCATGTTTCATTTACATGGTTTTGTTTTAACAGTTGAAGGGGAAACATGTAAATTAAAGATCTTACAAATGCTGAAAGATTTCAGTTTGTCTTGATTTGGCAGGCACACAAAGTTACTCACATGTCTGCACTTAATTGTTTCCAAAATTGGGCCTTTGGGTACACACAAGACAGCTTCTAATGACACCTACAGGCAGCCTGCCAAATGTTTTTCATTTTAAAGAATTCCTCTGACCTTTTCTTCAAAGCTTTCATGCATCCCCCTCTTCTCTGCAGCTTTTATATTTAGTTCAGAAAACAGCCTTGAACTGAAGAAGTGACTTTCGTCTCAAGATATATTGCTGAGGCATAAACCATTTAAAAGTACAATTTCACTACAATTTTTTCACATTCCCTGAGAAAATGTTGGCAGTCTACCTAAAACACCAGCCCATCAAAACAAAACTCAAGAAACTTAGCTCACTGCACTACTGAAATACTATTGTGTGCTACTAATTCTGTATGGGAATAGATGTGAGCTGTCAGTGGGAGGAAACTGTCCATTTGCTGTACCATACAAACCAATTTCTACCAGGAAATAAAGAACTTTCCACTTGAATTGAATTTTGAAGTGAAATCTATTGAAACATAAAAAAAAATTCCTTAAAATGAAATTTTAAGATACAACACCTAGATTATATGGTCTGACATGTCACCTTTGTCACCTAAAACTGTAGGAGCACATACCAGATGCAACACATAATTACAAGGAAAATATTCAGGACAGTCATTCATTCTGTCAGGTTCAAACTGTCAAACTGTTTACATTTCAGCTGTGCCTCCTGACTGCTGAGGTAGCTGACAATCACAGACTTTGGGGTAACTGCTGTGAGAGCAGGCAGGAGATGCAGGAAATTCCTAAGAATTGCACATGACATGTACGAGACATTGGAAGCAAAACGTGCCCACTGTATCTGCCAGCAGAGTTATCAGTCCTTATCTAGTGGGATATACTTTCTGATGCACATCTGGAACCTTGGGAGGAAATTCTCTGAAGATGAAGTGCTACAGCCGTTCCTTCTGGGTTGGCAAGGAAAGACTCCAAAGTTGCTTCCAGTTTGAAGGGCAGCCCAGGAAAAGGCAGCCGTGCACTGAAGCTCCCCTGTGCCTTAATAGTGGGAACCCTCAGATCGACAGCAGCAAACACAGCAGTTTTGTCCTAATGTCCCTGCTCTTTTCCTACAAGGCCACCATTTAACAAATAAAAGTGTTTGAAAGTTAGACTCCTCAACTATCTGATAACGTTCTTCAGTCCCAAAATGCGGGCAAAAAAAATACTCAAGATTTCTCACAAAATATAGATTAATATTGTGAAAACAAAAAGCAACCATAAAACTTTCTTATTACAGTTTAACATTACTCAGCAGTCATCATCAGGCTTGTTTATTCAGCACCATCAATGTTCTTCCCTTGCTGTTCTAATGCACTAAAGAGATTAACTGCAACTCCTTCTCAAGATGAAAGGGGTTGCTACCAAGCCTTGTCTGTTGATCTGAAGCCAGAGAGTGAGACTGCAGGCTCAGTACCTCAGCTCTGTGCTGGCAGGGAAGCAAGCTTCACCTGATAAAGTAATTTTTCATCCCAAGTGACCAGCTTTCTGGAAGCATCAATTAGAAGAGGGCAAGCCGCAGGAGCACAGAAAGGAAACCTGCATCAGTGAAGTGATGGAGATGGATGGAGGCTGCTACAGACAGACCACGCAGACTGAGGTGGTTGACGTGCTTGTTTGCATGGGCAGGCTTAATAACGTGTGAGCATCCAGTCTGTGTGTAATAGGTATGCTAAAGCCATGGCTTCACTCACTGCAAAGGAGGCTAGAAACGGTTATTGGTACCAGCACAGTCATGGCAATTGCATTTCATCTGATTAATTCTGCACATTGCATACTCTGACCATCATCCTTGAATCCGTGACAATTAGGCTAGAATACACACCCTTTATGCACATGTATTCTTAAGGGCAGATGTCTGTAAGCTGGTCCATATAACAGACATATGCAGAATACTAGTCAACAATTTTTAAGTTGATTTTTTAAAGGTTTATAGCTCACTGCCTTGAAATTACAATTCCACTTAAGCAAAAAGCATTCCAGATGAACTACCCCCTTAGTGGTAACTATAGAGAAGGAAAGAAACTGTGAAAGCATTAACAGCAGCCTGCACTCAAAATTAAAGTATGTGTAATGTGTAACTTTTCCTGGCTTTTTGCATACTTCTCACAAGTTATGCGGATTTCTTCAGAATCAAAAGAGGTCAAGGGGAAAAAAAATCCAAGTTAGTACAGTAAGCCTTCAAAGCAAGCAGCCTCAAGTGAAATGACACAGGTTTCAGAATAGGTTTTGATGCTCTAATATTTCTGCCCTAGACAAATTGCAGAGAATAATTTATTGTAAAGAGGGCAAGTTGAGAAGCAAACAGAGCCCGAAGACCTGAAAGTCTCTCTGCTTTGACTGATTCCTCCAGAATGTCTAGCAGCCCTTCAGATTTTCTAAAATAAGACTTAAGCTCAAGTATCAATCACGTTATTCAAGCACTTTTGGCTAGTGCCAGGGAAACAAAGAGGGTATGCCAGACTGGTTATCCTCATCAGTGCAGATCAACTCAAACAAACTGAATAATAGCTGCTTCTGCTGAAACTGATTGAGCAAACACCTTCATTCTGCTGCTTAGCTAACCAGCACTTAGTGATTTCTGTCTGCAAGCCTTTCAGACTCAAAACTGTTGGGGGTTGAATAATTTCTCTTCCTTTCTGTGGACTTTTTCACCCCATTGTTATGCTGAGTACTTGTGGCTACAAGTTAGTTGCCTCTCACTGGAAGGTGGCGGGGGGGAGGGGGATGGACAAAGGGAGCCNATTCCTATCCTCATATCTTCTGCCTGAAAGCATCTGATTTCAAAATTATAGTGATTGAAAAGGAGCGGGTTGCGATCTCCATCTCAGGAAAGGGGGTTCTTGCCTCTCCTTGGCAAATACCTGTCTCCCAAACTGAGACAAAAACCAACACCCCTTACTTAATTTGCTCTGCTATGGACAAAGACAGTAACACAGACATATATCTTGTAATATCACAGTAATAATTAAACCTAGTACCAATGAATTCATTTTGACAAAGGTCTTATGATGCAAAGAGCAAATAAATGGCCCAAAAATCAAAGGCCCCATTACTGATGCAGTACTAATCTTGTATTTGCCAGTGTCTCAAATCAGAGCTTCACCCACACAATCTTTTATCACCCCTATTGGCTTTAATCAGTTGCTCACAGACCACAAACAAAGAGCTTATGAAGCAAAATGAACCATAAGAGCAATGCAAACACATCATTGTAATATAAACACTTTCTTCCTGAAAAAAACGTATTTTGCAGAGGTTACAGGCTAGATTAAGAAACAAAGAGAATTAAAGCAAACTCTATAAAGCTGGGTGGAAAAAATTAGGAATACAGCAGCAGTACATGTTTACTAGGCACTATGATGGTAATATACTTTCATATCCTACTATCTCCACATAGCATTAGAGTCTTCTGGAAGATACTGAGATGCTTTGTACTGAATTTTCAACATTTTAAAGTGATAACTAAAATTATTGTTGGCACTCTCTGAACAGAAAAACTAAATCACTGCAACTACCCCTGAACTGTCATGGAGCAAAATGAAGCAAAAGAAGGGACCATAAAGCACTATAGCCCCTTCATCTCCTGCTTAGTTCACAAAGCAGCTTGCTCAACAAGCAGTTAGGGAATGATATGTTGCATTTTTCTGCACCACATATGGTGAAGAAGTTTTAAAGAGTGACAAATTTTGAGCTCCCAAACTCAAAGACATAACCCCACAAGCAGTAAAGGAGGACCATGCTGATTCTCATCTCAGCAAATCCAGATACTTGTAAAGCTAACACGAAGCATGCAGCCTTAACTTGAAAAGGATGATTAGTTAGCCTAGGCTCTTTCCAAATTAGTATTTCACAATATCATAATCACACCAATTCTGTCAGGCTTTGGCATGACATTCTGCATGGTTCCTCCCAGGGCTTGGCAGTCTCTTCTCCAGCACCTGTTTCTTCTAAATTGTAAAACTCCTGTTCTCCTTTCTCAGAAGACAGTCAGAGCCCTGTTCCCAGCATTCTATGTTATGGATGTAGCAGAGCCTTTTCTCATACTCTGTTCTTATTCACAAGCAGTTCTTTAAAAAAAAAAAAATCCCTCTTTGTTTAGACAGTAACAGAACTTAACCATTAGAGCAGAACCAATCCAAAGAGCCCAGATAAAGACTTACACAAACACACTACAATATATAAAAACCATGAACTCTATTGACTTCTTAACGTGACACAAGTAGGTCTGAAAAATATAAGAGGACAAAGAGAAAAAATAAAAGCAAATAGCTTTCATTATGGCAAGTTCTGATGCCCTAGAGGCTCTCTCTCCACTGCTTTCAATTGCTGATAGTGGTCTTGAGCATTTGATAATTGTTTTCAACTTCAAGGATGGCTCAAGAGGCACATCAATTTAGGTTTTAGGTGTCTTTGACACAAATCAAAAGTACAAATATTTGGGACAGATGCTTTCACTCAGATTTTTAAAAGATATATCTCATTTAAAAACTCCTTTCTCCTTTTTTTTTTTTTGTTTTAAACTCCTTTTAATGTTAAAGCCATTTATAAACTTCTCTGTCATCAAAATTTCCCATTCTACATGTTACACTAGTTTATCAGGAAAAAATGCAGTACAACTGAGCATGCACGCACACACAAGGAGTGCCATATCAAATTCAATAAAACCCCACAGTTACGAGTACTTAGTATGATGATCTACACAAGCCATTCCAACTCTGTCTCACGATAGAAGCTCAGGAGAAATAGTGTGAATGAAGTCCCTAAATGCAAAACTTTACAATAAATTCCTACAGAAGAGGAGAAAGGCAGAATAAAAGAAGGGAAACCAACTTTCAGAAATTTTCTACCTTCCAGCAAAGTTCCTTATGAAAATACAGGCTTCCAGAAGGAAGCAGAGAATTGATTCTTTTAATTAAACAGCTTGGCTCCCAAATAGTTGTAGCTGTTAATGTTGTTATTAAGACTTTATTTCCCTACATCCTACATCCCAATTTTTAATATTTGTACTGGGATTACATGGCAAGGTTTTGGTAGAAGGGAAGGGCACTTTTAGGGGGGTTGCTATGAGAAGAAGAGCCAATGCCAGCCAGCTCCTAGACAGACCCACTGCTGCCCACAGTTGAACCCATCAGCAATGGTGTTGGCACATTTGGGATAACAGATTTAGGAAAGAGTATAAAAGGCTATGCAGCACCTAGAAAGAGGAGTGAGAATATCTGAGAGAAAGAAACACCTCTGAAGACACCAGGGCAGAAGGAGGGACAGGAGATGCTCCAGGTGCAGGAGCAGAGATTCCCCCATAGCCTGTGGTGAAGCCCTAAGCAAAGCTGCAGTACCCCTGCAGCCCAGAGAGGTTCACATCAGAGCAGCCTTGCACCTGCAGTCCACCCTGGACTATGTGGAAATTCCCTGAAGGAAGCTGAAGCCTGTGGGGAGTCCACACTGAGCACTCCACTCTTGCAGGACTGAACTCTATGACCAGAACCCATGCTGGAGCAATTCTTGAAGCACTGCAGCTACTGAAGGACTCAGGATACAGAATTTTGTTAAGGATTGTATCCTTTAGGAGGGATCTCATGCTGGAGAAAGGAGCAGCAGAGATGAAGTGTTATGAACTGATCACAACTTCTATTTCCCATTCCTTACAAGCCCTTCACTCAGGGCTTGTATGAGGGACAACAAGCAGAGGTGAGAGGTCTCTGAGCCTGTGAAGAATGGAAGGGTAGCAGCAAGGTGCTCTTAGTTTGTCAATGTTTCTCACTATTCCACTCTGTTACAATTACTTGGCAATGAAATAAAAGGAATTAAATTAATTTTCTCAAGTCAAGCCTGTTTTGCCCCCTTCAGTCATTAGTAAGAAGTCTCCTTGCTCTTGTTTGTATCCATGAGCTTTTCAATGCATGTTTCTCCCCCGTCATGTCCATGGAGGGGGACCAAGAGTGGCTTGGTGGACAACTGGCAGTCAGCCAAAGTTAACACAAAAGAATATTGCACCATGCCAAAAAAATCAGTATTAAGAATCAACAGAGATGAAATCCTGATTTGCTGTGAAAAGATTACAAGAGGCCATCGTAATTTGGAAAGCTCTTTGATAAAGCTACAAACGACAGGTGTCTGCTTTCACCATCAGCTACACAGTAGATAAAATAATATTTGAAAGGAACTATGACCAAAGTGGATGCAATATTGAGCATCATTCCAAGGGAGAGTATCTGGACAGATGGTCAACTGTGCATGAGTGAAATGGACTGACAACTTGATATTGTAAAGACAAACATAAAAATAATACAGATAAAATTCCAAACACTTGAGATACTGTTCCTCATGAAAAATGAAAAATAAAGGCACTATTTAGGAAGCATAATGCGTGAAAACCAAACATTAAGATGATGAAGTTTGAATTAAAGTGCAAATGTATACCTTCATAACTCATCAATTGAATCAGAACTCATTTCCACCAGCACACATCAGGACACCAGTCTTGAAAAACACTTTTAGAACTCAGGCTCTCAACTGCATGTTTCCAAGGCTCCTTTGTTAGAGTCACTGGAAAGGCAACAAGGACTGACTGTATAGTGAACCACAAAATTACTATAGGAGTCTATAATAGAATGAAAAGATCAGGCTCTCAAGTAGCTAACTAAAATACTGTGCACACAAAGATAAAAAAGGAATCAAGCCTTTCAAACGGTCTTATTTTAGAAATTCATTGTTTTAATAATGAGTAAAATCATCCCGCACTTTCCACCTCAACTTTATTAGCAACTGTGATCATCTCAATTTTAGGTTAGTGCAAGCTCAGGTAAGTATTCTCAGACAACTGCATCTTACACAGAATTTATTGAATATATACAACATCTACAAACATTAAAAAAACACATCATCCAAATGCATGACAAAATGCAGCTGCATGTCATGTAAGTTCCGTAAGTTATATACCAAAAAATAATGGGAGCAAGCTATTGTATAATGTGACATTGCCTTAACTCTGCCTTAAAAGAATAATGAAATTCCAGTTAATTTTTCTTTTCATAAGCACATTCACAGTACCTTTAACATCCAGCTTCTACACATAAATTTGTTACAGCCATACTTCTGCTACATATTAAACATCTTAGACTATATAGCTTATGAATATTATTTTTAATTATTCTGTTCAAGAACAATATACCCGGATGACTTCCCAGTATTTACTGGCTATAGCAATGGAGTCCAAGTCCTAGCAGGTCAGCTTTCATTCCCTCTGACTCTTCAGCTGACAATACTAAAGCCTTATGTCCTGTAAAGAAGGTTATGAAGTAAATGATGCAATTATAATTAAGCTACGTTTTAAAAGACATCTGAATATGCTCTGTGGAGCAACATTAATTATACAAATGCCCCAAACATGCCTTAATTCACTCGAAGGAAACACCTCATTTCTTCACCAGAAACTTACTTGGAGATGACACAATTTTCCAACAGAGCAAAAGGAAATTTTCTTTCTGCAACATAAGGATTTTTTAAAGTGGACAACTACATCCATTTATTCATGTCAATATTTGATGAAGGAGAGTGACCTTAACATCTATGATCAATAACATAATCAAAGATTGATAGAAGAGGGGAAAACTATACAAGCAGTAAAGAAAATCTCTAGGTTATAGGAACAAAAGAGGGAGGGTAGGAAGGAAAGAGTCAAGCTACTACCAGTGACTTTGAGGGAGAGAAAAAACATCAAGAAATCATCTTAAAGCTGATCTGCTTTATAATAGGAGGGGGAAAAAAAGAAATCAATAAAATAGGAAGAAATACTTCCATAAAAAGCACTCCTAGGAACTGTGGACTATAAAAGGTTCCCTTAGCAGGACACATGAGCTTAGAGGAACCACAAGCTTCAAATCACAGGGTTTAGCACAGGAGGCAGACTATAAAAGGAGGCTTTCTGCTTCTTTTCAGTTCTGCTTGATGCCAAGCACTCCTAGAAATTCCACTGGCAGCCTCTACATTTGTAGTTAATGCATTGCAAGATGGTTTCCAGACAGTGCTTGTGGGTTTCATATAATCAGCACACAAAAGTCGTGTATATTTGGGGAACAGAAAGCGATGCGGAGATTCACATCTGATCATGGAGAAGCTTATGTGGATTATAAAGAAAGAGAGAACTGATCCTGAAAATGCCAATTTGGCCATAGATAAGACAGATTCTCCCTTTTACTTGTGAGGCAAAGTGAAGAGACTTGTCAATAAATTTGTGTGCATACATTACTTTATCATGTTACTTCAAATTGGCTTGAAACCTTTAGTCCTGTAGGCTGCCCATTTTCTAAAACTATATATCACTATTACATCAAAACAACGGCTACTACAAGATTTCTGCTGGTTAATATAGAAACTGCACATTATGTGATATTTTTCACTTCTTTAGAAACCTGAGATTCAATTTCAGTGACCAATTTAATGCTTCAGGCCAGAAGAAAAAGCAGTAATTCTCCCAGAATTGATGAAACTGCCAAATGAATGAGCATATCAGCTAGAGGCATCTCTCCTTAGGTGAAAGTTAATGAAGCCGGGATCCTGACTTCAGTATTGGACTATGTTCATAATACATGACCTGCAGTTTGCTAAGTGCCAAGGGAAAAACCGAAAGGCAAGGCAGACCAAAATAACATTTTCTAAGATCTCTGCTTAGGAAACACAGAACTTACAACCACTCTTCAAACAATTTGAATTTCTGTGGTATTTTTTGCCTTTTTGTTATTCAATTGACTGAAGAAGGCTTGTTAACTTCCAGTACCAATATATTACTGTTTTGCTTAAAGCCAGCTGTCTGCTTTCCACATTACACTAGCAGAGTGATCCAAAATAATTTCTGCAATGCTTTAAATTACTTCAGCATTTTTTATGTAACTCTTCCCGATGTGTTAGTTGTTCTCAAGAACATAATTTTCATTTAAAAAAAGCATTGCATTAAATACAGAGATAGTCCTGAGATTCACTTGGGAAAAAGATATTTCCTACCCAGATAAGTGCTGAACAAAGACCAATATCAAAAATCCAAATACCAAAAATCACCCTCACTGATACTCATATAGTGCCTGTTGGTTTTTTCTCTCTCCCCAAGACAATTCATCTTAGATACAGTTCTGCACAGAGTCACAATATTGGAAGAAGAAATAGAGAGCATTTACCTTCTACGTTCATGAGCTGCTTGCCCAATCGCCAGGAGAAGGTCTGAATTTACCCATGTACAAGAAGAACATAATCCCTCCCTAACATAATCCAACATCCCTCCTACCCTGCTGCTCCCACTTCTGATGGCTGCTTGCTAAAAATCAGTGGGACTTTTGAGGACACCTGGTTTTACTGACGTTCAGCAAACATAGCCACAAAAAGACATATGAGAGAAACCCTTGAGCATGGGTAGAAGAAGAGACAGTTCCCAACCTTGAGCCAAACCCTGTATGAGCAAGGACAGCATTCTGGCAACCTCATAATAGACAGCATTTGCTAGACTCCAGCCAACAACATTCCCAAGTCACTCCTAAATGATTGAAGTTTCTTTGAATCTGGAGCATTAACAGCTCTGCATGATCAGTAAGAGTTAGCTTTATAAAAACAGAAGCGCTTACAACTATATGAACATATTTGGACATGGTGAAATATACATGTAAATATCTGTCAGCACTTAATCAAATAGAGATTTTTCCTTTTCTACATGACTGGCAAACCGCACCAGCCATTTGGCAGGTCACATGCTTGATTCAAAATATGCCTACATAACTCAAACACAAGTATGCAATAAAAATAAATTTAGTAATACTCCCAGTTGCAAAGTTACCCTCTTAAAATGGATAATAAACTTAGAGCCAAAATAGCATTTTCTAATATTCCCACTGTACAAACAATACCAATGTCACTACATTGCTCTTTTCCATAATTTGTAAGAACACAAATCATTTTGCATACATACATATAGGTAATGCACGTTAACACACACATTTACACACACTAATGCAAACTACTCTTTGCATACTTCACTATATATGCCATATATAAGCCAAAAACATGTGTTCCTTTATTTTTAACAGAATTGAGAAACTTGGAATATTTCTTGAAGTTAGATCTGCTAACTGTGATTGCATCTGTTTTTTCTTATTGTCAACAATAATTATGTAATTGAATTTTTTTGAATGTCATTCAATTATATCTCAAGAGATAGATTTTATGCTTTGCATTTAATTTGATGGAATGAAGTTTAGATTAAAATAATTTATTGACAGGCCAGTAGATATTCCTTTAAATAAGTAGCCACCTACTACATATTTGCATTGAATTTCTGTGGTACTTTTTGCAGACACATTTTGACTTTACTCTTTTGTTGATCAGTGATCAATAGCCTGGATGGATCTGAACCCTATATTCTTTAAAACAAAACCAGAAATGAAGATAAGTCTACTTTCTAATAATAGGGAATCACAACATTATGTTCAAATCATTCATACATGCCACAGCAAAAACTAACTTCATCAACATGACATTCTCCTGGACGGCCGTGTCAAGGTAACTTCATCTCCATGTCACCACAGGGCACCACAGCAATATGAAGACCTGATTGTGAGCTGTTGGAAGCTCAGCCTGGCTCATTTGAAAGCCTATGTTTTAGAACTGTCAATATTTTGGCAGGGTGATTCAGAAGGCAGCGAGCACTTCTACGGCACAGGGTAGTCCACAACATGCCTGAGGTGTTCTCCAGGCTGCATTAACAGAGCGATGCATCAAGCTCTGCAGAGAACAAAGCTGCAAAGATCACTTTTAGTCACTTCTGGGAAAAGAGAAAGGCCTTCAAATCTGCCTCCTTTTCTGCAGGGGAGTTACCCAGCAATCATTAATCCATGATGTAAGTAATAGCTATTTAAAAAAAAAATGTGAAAAGCACTTCAGGGCTAAAAAAGGAAGGGTTACTTTTAGCCTGAATATTAGCATCACAATTAAGAATACCTTTCATTGCCTTCAAAGATTAACCGCAAAGTAGACAAGATAGGGTTTGGTTTCTTTCTTGTATTTACTGTTGTAAAGAGTGATCAGCTAGTACAAATTTTTCCTGTTTCTCTGGAGGATCTCACAATGCATGTGTAAGTCCCTCCACTTCCAAGCAAATCATTTCTGCATCAGGTACATGTTATACTTACAAACTCCCAATAGTAAACTGCAGTCACTGGTGTAACTGCAGTATCATATTTTGACGTCTTCAAACAGCAGACTAAATTTTAAGAGATGGGCAGATTTCCCTGTATTAACACATTTATCTTAATAAATTTCAAACAATGCTTTCTCACAAAAGATGCTTCACTACTGACTTTCTGAACATTAAGGGAAAATACAAGGCTCTAGATAGATAATTAGACCAATAAGCAGTCCTTCCTCTCTTCCTTGTGTTATATTGATCCTTACAGGTTGAAACTGAAGTGAGATGCTTACTGTATTGACGTTCACATAAAACAGATTCTTGGTTTCTAGGAAGGTCTTTCCTGCACAAAATCAGAAACTGAGGCTCCTGGTTCAGAATAAAACAAGAAAGCAAACTCAAAGCATCTATGGGACTTAAACCTCCACTACATAGACTATATTTTCAGAGGAGCCTAAATTCACAATTCTGCACAGTATTAACAAAGAGGAAGTAAGCAGAGAGATTTAAAAGACAAAGCAACAGGAGAGGTACCTAGGAAGCTGGGAGGCAGACTGTGGGTTTATAGACAGACACTGAAAATCTACATCTACATGTTCCATACAGCCACAGAAAAAGTTACCACCTCCTCCTGGTTAGTAAATATAAACCACCACTGAACTATGTTTGCTCCTTCACAATGCAAATTTTAAGACAGCTACATTGCTGGAAACTCCTAAATTATAATTAAAGACACAACTGAGACCAAAACCAGCTTTAGCATGAAAAACGTATATATTATTTCACAATGTTTCTATTTGAGAAGCTTTGCCATCATTTTTCTATGTGATATTTGATGCTACACTATCACTCAAAATGTAAACTACTTTTGCTCGCTTTTAAGTAAACTGCACAAGATGAAAAGTGAAGATATAAGGTAAGAGACAGTTTTAGGGCTTCCTGACAAGCAACACTAAAGCCATGATTTCTTAATTTTCCCATACAGTAAATGATATAGGCACAGAAAAAGATATTATTGTGTCACACTGAATTATAGGGTACTCTGGCAAGCTGAACATAAAATGCATCCTTCATTTCAGCAAACAAACCTCATTTAGTGAAGAAAACGTGATATCCTAATATAACACCAAAAATGAATGAAAATTATTCTGATTGTTCAGGATCAAGAATAAAAGATGCCATCACAGGAACACAGCACCTTCTAGTTTATAGTAACTTCAACCCATAACATCCAGATGGAGAATGAAAAAGCTTTTCTATACACATACACAGGAAAACATTATTGCCAAATGCTTCCAATTTAACTTGATTTATGAGGAAACACGCTATTATCTTCCAGGATGTGCTATCCCAAAACATTAAAGAAAAGCAAAAAAGAAAAAAAATATGTTCAGGATATCTGTCTTGCCTACACGGATAGTATGAGCCATGAGATAACTGTAGCTTTTAAGAATGGGGGAAAAAAAAAGTAAAGGGCAAGGTGCAAAACCTTGTGAGGAACTGAACTGAATTAAGGGAAAACCAATGATCTGCAACACTCCAAGAAGTGTTACTCCTCAGATTGTTAATTCTTCCCAGGTACCTATCAGGCAATGGGAAAGAGAAGGGAAAAGAGGAAATTAGAAAGGAAGACTGTTGTCTGCACTTGTTTCTTTACTAATAAAATAGAATGAAAACCAGGATTCAAATTATTTTGATATTCCAAGCAGTGTGAAAAATCACTGCCAAAAAGCAGTTATGGTTCCCATACTGCCTATGGAATAGGGATGGCAGAGCATGTCATATGGGCACATGTGTGGATGTACACGCAGGAGGTGGATCCCCACTGCCCAATAGCCTCGTTGTGTGTGAGACAATCTAGTCTGCCTCTCCAGCTGGGAAGCAGAGCATTCTGGAAAGGAGAACTTTTTTGGGAAGTGCTCCAGTCTTCAGGCTCTTACCAATAACACACCAGTGTGTCCGACATTCCAGTCCAATGGTTCCTCGCTAAGCTGCAGCAGCTAGAGCAGGGAAAGTCCCCTGGATGTTACCAGGACTCAGAACGCCATCCCAGCTCACAGAGAGCAGCTGACAAACCACATGCCTTTGCAGAATGCTAAATGGTTGGTTTAAAATCTAATTCACTGTAGGAAAAGAATGGAAGAAAGACCTGAAGTCAGCTACGGCAGAGGATGGGACAGGCCAATCCACTTCTTCAATAGCTTGGATTCTGTTTCAATTTATCAGTTCTAACTTTTGGCCTGGTTTCTGGCTTTCACCCAAGCTAGAGGCACATAAGCTATTTTAGACATTAAATTACCTCACACTACAGGCAATTAGTTAGGCCAAGAAACCACCAGAGAGCTGCACGTGATGAATGTAATTGCTAGTAGGAAATCCTTCAGGGTTTTTGACCTTGTTGCTAATTTTTTTTTTTTCTTCTTTGGGAATACCCTGAAAAGATCACACAGCTGGGACAACACTGTTGCCTCCAAAAGAAATGATGAGGTAATTTACTCATTAAAGAATTAATAGCTTCAGAGGTTAGAGAGTTTACGAACAAGATCATTAAAAAGACCTTTGTACCACTACATAGGAAATTTTTAATAGCAGTCTGTTCAAGTTAAAACCTGACTTAATTTTCTCTGAATAAATAAAGTATTTTTAATAAAAGAAGAAACAACAACATTCTGCAGAAACCCAGACCAAAGGTAAGGAGGTAGGAAGTGCCTGCTGCCTTCCAATTAACACCATCCAAAACACAAAGAAATGAAAGAACTGAAGCAACAGCAATGGATTTGTAGGACTTGCCTTCATATTCTTTCCAAAATTTGAAAGGGAAGTTCCTTAAGGCAATACAGCATTGAAGCCATAGTGAAGGATGTACCAAGATCACTGCTGCTCAGCAGGACACCTCTACCCCCAGCATTCAACCAGCTAAACTGGGCACTGCCAGTAAGGAAGTTGGAGCAGCCTGGAGTTCACATTGGCACTAAGGTTGCTTTAAAGCCTATTCAAAGACACTGGTGGCTTTTCAAGTTCATGTTGTGGTAAACGGTGTGGCAGCCACATCACATTACTCCAAGTCCATCCATACGAGCTGCAGTCACTGTAGTGCAGATATTTGCTGTGCTTGCTCCTTTTCATCTCAGTTCCTTTAGACAGGTTTGTATTTTTTGAGCGTGTAGAGAAGTGCTCCGATGAGGTTAAGTCTCCTCTACAGAGAGGAAGATTATCTGCCAAGAGTAGTGCTCCTTCTCTTGCATACAGAGAAACTGATAAAAACAAGCATTAGACAAAAAAAAAAAAAAAAGAGATGCAACCAACAACAACAACAACAAAAAAAAAAGCATCAAAGTCTAACAGGAAATGTAATAACACTCCTTGGGTAACCACAAGGAATGCTCTGAGCTTCACTGGAGTTTGTCACCACATACAGTGACAAATATGTATTCACATAAATCATTATGCCCACACTGATGGATAATTCTTTACTCCAGCTGCCTATTACACAGAAGGCATTTCAACACCCTCTTGCAGAGGCTCAATAAAAGGAGCATCAAACGGAAGGTTTAATTTTTCATCATCATACAAACACTCTGATTCCCGCGGGAGCACTCTCAGCAAAGGCAGGTGGATTGTGCCATCAGACAGACGCAGCAGACCTATGCCTTGTAATGAAATCAAACAGCTCACTAAATCTAATACACACTCTAGCTGAAATTTGAGCTTCAAAAGCAACAGCCCATAACTTCAGAAATTAAACCTAGCAGAAAAGCACTGATGGTGCTCTTAGATGTGCTATTTTAGTGTCGTTCTTGCCTCACATGAAAAGTTTCTTCTGAAAGGTAGAGCCAAGCTGTGTGGGTTTGATACTGCTATTAAGTCTTGTAACAGCATTATTTTACTGCATGCTTAACAATGCTGAAAAATGGAGATTTAGATTTTCTTGTCTAAAAGGCAAGGAGACTTCCACATAAACTGAATTTAATGGGTTTTGCTTGTGCACTGTTTTTTTTTTTTTGTTTTGTTGGGGGTTTTTTGTTGACTTTTTGTAATACCTGCTCATGATCTTGTTCTTAAAAAGACATGCTCCAAGAATGAAAGCAGTTTATGTTTTTTGTTTTTAATAGGGAAAACAGAATGCACACTCCCACATAAGTAGCCTTAGTATAGCAAATAAGTTTAAAACTACCATTACTCCTGCTTTATATTCTATTGTTCTCTATAGTATTACAAAAACGCAACAATAGAATCATAGAATGGTTTGGGTTGGAAGAGACCTTTAAAGTCAACTTGTCCAATCCCCTGCAATGACCAGAGACTTCTACAACCAGATCAGGTTGCTCAGAGCTCCATCCAACATAACCTTGAATGTTTTCAGGGATGGGGCACCACCACCTCTCTGGGCAGCCTGTTCCAATGTTTCATCACCTTCATTGTAAAAAATTTATTCCGGTAGGTTGCAGTTCTGTTGACCTGTTTGGTTTCTGAGTTGAGATTGTAGCAGCAGGTCAGTTGCCTAAATGTAAGGATCTCTGAGAGATCCTAAGGTATTTAAGTCAAATAGAGGCCAGCAGATATGACACAGGACATGGAGGAGACCCTTCTAGAGCTGGATGAGATTACCATACAGCATATTAAATGGCACTCAACATCTACAGTAAAGGAACTGAAATAAGCCCTTTCAATACTTAAACATATTTACTTTATGCCTTGCTAGTGTATATAACTTTGAAGAGCACAGTTTATAATAAGGTAGAAGTCTGTAAAAACATCTGTAGGAAGACCCCTTAAAATACCTGAACAGGAAATGAGGCTTTGCCACTTCAGGAACTGCAACTTTTGAAGCTCTCATCAAAACTCCTGACCTTCAAGAAGAAGCTTAAGAATAGTTTATCCAAAAGAATAATCTTTACTGAGGTTTATATTTAATTATCTATTATTTGTCTTCACCTGTTCCTTTTTTATTTCTTGCCATATATGGCATTATGAAAATATAGCATAAAAATCTCATCTGGCTCATATTACACTCCAGAAGCCACTCAAGGCTCTCTGAGTTTCTGGAAGAAACTGAAGGAAGCTGAACCACCATGGTGTTTATTCAAGTTTATATAGTTTTGTTTACAGTAAACTATAATAATTCCACCCAAACCTGTATCCCAGAATGACCACGAACTGAAAGCAGCACTAGCACTAACCAATGAACTCCAAATGCCATTGTAACTCAAGCCTATAAGGTGTTACTTTTTACTTACAGAAATAACACGAGAAAATTTCAAGGCACACGCTACCACTCCTAATGCTGCCCTCTTCAGAATTCAGTGTAGTATGTATGAATACAAGCAAACATTTCCACTGTTCTTATTATACCTTTAAACTGCTTTAGAGAAATCTCTTTCCATTTTTGTATTCTCATTTCCTTCCTGTGTACATATTAGTAGTTTCAGGAAGGATATTCCTATTCCTTATATTCTGTTACTGATGGATATATCTAATTCTCTGTTTTCCACACCTTACCACTCCTATCCAGTGCCTTTAACACTCCTTCCCCTCACACACACAATTCTATTTTCCTCTCCAGTCTGTTTGATAAAGGGACAGTACCATTATGATACTCAAAACCACACCCAAATGCCTTATCTTTGTGAGATTCTTCTCAATGAGGGAAGCAGCTGCAGCAACAGCCTTTACTATTCTCAAACCTAGCATTAAAAATGAAGATCTAATTTTACATATTTGGGGTTTTTTTTAGGAAAAAGTTCATCTGCCATTTCCTGCCACAACTTTGATTTAATATCAAAATTAAATATCCTTTCAATGATCGTTCATGTTGTCTTCCAGACAGCAGTAGACATTAGCTATTCTCCCTCCTCCCTCACTGTACTACTTTATTAATGTGAACTCAAGGTCTCCTGCCCCCTTCCATAATTTCTAATTACCTATAGGTAATATAAGGAATGTCCATTAGCATAAAGATTATTTTTGGCATGGTAAGACACATTTTAAGGCTATCAGTCTTTTTCAAGAGTGAAAGTTATATATTTTGCCACCTCCAGGTTTTACCTTAAAGCTTTATAAAAGTAGTATTCCATGCAGAGGTTAGATTCACTGCATTCGTTTTTAATTTTGTTCCCAGCTATTTTTATTCCACTACATTCCAATTTTAAATTGAAGCTTGCTATCACTTATAATGACTGACAGAAATTTTAAAAAGGATAATTTCATCTTTGCTTACATTCAGAAACAGTATTTAGAATTTGGTCTGTCATTCTGTGAAACTGGCTTGGATCTGCAATCTGCAAATACTTCTAAAAACCAAAAAACGTCTCTGTGAGCATCATGCAGAAAACAAGTTCACCATTTGATAAGGCTTGTCATTTGAAAATACAAGTAGGATATACATGGCTCATAAATGCAAGCCTTCCTTGTGGGAAGAAATGTCTCATTAGTTGTGTGTTCAAGCTCATTTATTGTTCAATGATTAAAGGTAAACCTGCATGTGACAAATATGAGAACATTCTCAGAGGCACTGTAAAACATACGTTCATGTTTATATTACACATTCAAAGGTAAATTGCAGAAAACAACTCGTTTCTTTCTCTACATGTTCACAAAACACCAGTAAATGTTGCTTAATTTGAAAATAAAGGCAGGTTTTTTGGTACATGGAAACTGCAGGAGGAAGTCAGAATTTAGCAGTGTGCTCTTAGCCACACAGAAGAATAAACTGCCTCCTCCTCCAACCTGACTTCTCCTACCCAGAAATTGCTCTGGTCTAATGACTCCCTTGGTGACTGCCCAGTGGATTCTCCCTTCCTGCCACGGAGGTGTTGAAGCTATCCATCAAAAGAACACAGAGGTTTAGTTGTCCTGAGCTGCAGTCACTGCAGCAGAACAAGCACGAGGAAGGAAATGAATGCTCTCTTGGAAGAACTGTACTACTCCCCTTATCTTTCCTGATCTTGCCTGAAAGAACAGCAAGGCAGGAAATGAAACATCATTTCTTCTCTGGCTTTCTCTAACTAAGAGCAGCAGTTACCAGCTGCTCCTGGTGTTGATGTGTGCTGAAAGACTGATGCTACCCCAACCCATGTGCTGTAGCCTTGGTATAGAGCAAAATATGAGAGAATGAGTAAAGCACCAGATTAAAATCTCCTGGATTTCTATCACATTTTTCGGAGTGAAAAACTAAGAGTACTGGAAACATTTGCTATAAGTTTTGAAATGGAAAGAAGCAGAATACATCCCCAAGTTCTTGCCATTCCATTAATTATTGTAAAACAATTGCTTCTGCTCCCTGAAGGCACTGAACAGTGGTCACAATTTAACAGCTGCTAAACATGTATAACTATCTACTTGAAAATGCCTCTTGGAATTTTTACACACAACAAGTTCATCTTCCACATAAACACATATAATAAAAAAACCAAAATCTATTCCCACCTAGAAATAGTTTAGAGGTAATCTCAGGTATCCTGAGGAACCTTTTCTCTGTATGCCATCAATCTTAAATTCTTCTTTCCAAAGCAGTTTGCCCTTTCTTCCCCGGTTTATTGCTTCTGATAATCTGATTAGGCCACCTTATTTATTAAAAAAAAAAACCCAAAATCCTACCAGCACACAAAGACAAATAAAAACTGCATATTTTTCACGTGGTACTAAAATTCTTGAAGATTGAGGCTAAGCATATGATTTCATTTGAAACTACATATTGATTCATAATATATTCACGAGCTTTTATCCTACTTTTACTGGAACTTAAGATGACCTTGTTTCTACTTTCAAAAGTCTATATATATATATATGCATGCATTTCAAAATCACTTTCGTCACATTTCTGAAAGCCACCACCACCTCATTTTTATAACAAATATGTAAGCATTTCAGCAACAGGGCTTGCAAAATCTAAAAATCATAAATGTTGTACAGGATGTAGCACTATTAGGAATATGAGCATGTATGTGCCCTAAACAGAGAACTGTATGACCGTAGTGTTTTATATTTAACAAATGAAGGTGAAAACACAACAAAGCAAACGTATAGGGTTCCACAGAAAATGCTAGGTTTTTAATAGGTCATTTGGGTCTTACAAAATTCTACAGTAACTGTACAGTAATCTGTTCATTTTTAGAGGATAGATAAAAAACCCCTTAACAAACACTTATCTTTCCACACCAAACCCTGTAAAATTTATTTAAAAGGAGCTGGAAAGACTTGGATTATTTCTCAATTGACAGCTATTGAACTGACCTTTTATATGTAAGATGGCCACTGAAAGATGGGTATTACAAAAAATGATGTGAATGTACAGAGCAAGAGGCCATGACACACAGCAGCAGCAATTTGCTATGAATTAATCAGCTCCTGGATAGAGTAGGAAACAAGGAAAATACTGGTATCTTGCAACATTCAAGAGACACTTACAAATGCTTAAAACACAAGTAACAAATGCAGATCAAGAACAGCATCATCCCTGGTCTCTAAACGTAGGCATGAAGAGCCAACTGTCCAGCTCCTGTCTGGAATGTGATGGCACACTGGAAGTACAGGTGAAACAATCATGAACATACCTTAAAAAACACCTAACTTCCAAAATTGATTTGGCTTAAAAAACTCTTAAGGTTATATTAAAGCATGACAATATTTATTCTAGTTACAGGTAAAGACTTGTTTTATAAACAGAATTAGCCTGCACTAACCTATACTGTAACTCTTCTGTGCTGTAATCAATCAAATGACAATAACAACAAAGCTTTTTCATTTCCACAGCCAAGGATCTTTTCCCTGCCTCGTCAAAGACAAAACAACTGCAATAGGCAGACGTTAAAAATAAAACTGATGACTGCAAAATTCCCCATTAGTATGCAGAAGAATAGAGTTACAAACCTAGCACTGATCAGAATACATCTGTGCTTCACAGACACAGAAGCTTCTTGCTGCCCAAAAAGACCTTATATGTGAAAACTCTGTCAAGATGTTGAGATCCATGGCTCTCAAAATTTAAACTAGGTCTTCAGTACCTTTTTTTTTTTTTTTTTTGCTTTTTCACCCTCTAGGTGAAGAACTTTTTCCTGATATCCAGATTAAACTACTCATGTCACAGCTTCATGTTGCTTTCTTGGGTCTTGAGAGTGAAGAGATCAGAACCTGTCCCTCTGCATCCCCTCATGAGCAAGCTGTAGACCATTATGAGATCTCCTCCTCAGACTCATATTACCTAGGCTGAATAAATCAAGTAACCTCAGCCTCTCTTCCTATGGCTTCCCCTCTAGACCCTAAATGTACCTGAAAAATCATACTGTCATCATTTTCTTTATTCTACTGCAACAGAAGTTAAAGTACTATAATCACCAGTGCAAGTCCACTATTCAGTGTTACTGATATCTAAGGATGTGCTTAAAACCATTAGTTTCTACACAGATAGAGTCTGTGTAGGAAAAAGTCACTGTTTCCAGAAGTTAGTTTTACATACATGGGAGGTTTTGCACCTACAAGTGCCCACTGCGCAACATCCCAAATATTTCATGTCAGCTTGGATGCCTGATCCAGGCTGGGTCTTTCTAGATGGTCAATGCACAAGAAGTACCTGTGCAGAGGTAATTCTAAATGCAAGCTGCCAAACTGACTTCATGTGTTTCATGAGGGTCTGTGCATCATGTGCAACTGAGCTCCTGTGCACTGCAGTCAAGTAAAAAAACTGGAATTCAGGCACCCATGGCAAAAAATGTGCTAGGGATTATCTGATTACTTATGCTGCAACACCATGACATGAAGCAGGATCAGCACTTTAAACTGAGAAGAATGGCAGATTTCAGATTTGTTGTTTTCAGTCAAAATTAAAATTGTTCAAATGAGTCCACATAAAACCCAGGAAAATACATAAACTATAGCTCATGCTTGAGTTTACTATAAAAACTAGCTCTTTTTTCATTCGTGTCATTATTTTCATTTCAGCTATACTTTGCCAATCATGGTATGAAACTAAAAAGTGCTTGGATACAAGCCCCCTCTTTGCTGGTATCCAGGGTACAAGGTATCTTCTCCACCTGCCCGTATTAGAAGCTATCAATGCTCTTCCCTGGGCAGAAACCCCTCTAAATAAATCTCTGCCTTAAGCCTTAATATAAGAAAATAAAAACTTAAGTCTCACAATCTCACTACCAGCATCTTTCTAAGTCAGAATAAAAGCCATGCATTATACAACTATAAACACTTTTCCCCCCTCCCCTCTCTCCTTTCACTCCTTCAATTTTTTTTTCCTTCCAAAGCAGCTGAGTAAACCTCTTACCATAGTCATGATGAGCAAGAAGGCCCTGCAAAATGTCATAGGCCAAAGCCATGAGGATTTCATCAGATAGTACATGAATATTTTATGTTACTGCTACAAAAGCCATCTGGAATAATGGCTACTCCAAACTTTAGTCTTCTTGCTTTCCTTTGTGGTTGGAGCTCAATCTTGCAACAGCAAACCGTATTAACCTTTCCACCCCACCATAAAATACAACCAAAAAAACCCCAAAACAAACTAACTAAACAAAAAACCCACCACCTTAAGAAAGCTGCAGAGCTCAGCTGCTCAATCTTACTTCTGGAGTTCATGTCTAACACTTGCTAAAGCATACACACACAAATCACAGAAGAGACAGATGACAAGAAGATCCAGAAACAAGAAATTAGGCTTATTTTCTGTTTGAAACAAGGGAGAAAGTGTTAATCTTAGTGAAACAGGATTCTTGTAGTACTGGCAAAGTTACTGTCAGGATAAATTACTTGCTTCAGCAAATACCAATACAGGAACAGCTCTGCCAGAGTGCCAGACTAGCTCAAACAACCACCCCCCCATCCAGCAAAACATTCCTACATTTAGTTCTTATTTCACCACTTTTCTCCTGCTCCTATTTTTGCATCTGTGCTTCATTCCCTCTCCCTTTTACAGCTATATTCCATATAATGGCAGGAATTTGCAATTTAATATTAAAACCAAGATGGAATAAATGAAGGGGCTTTTTTTTTTGCGGGGTGTAACTTGCACAGAGAATCCTTTCTGAATGACACACAGGAGTAAAGCTATCACTGCTGGCATTGCATTTCCCCAAAAGATCTGAATGAAAAAGTAGTTTAAAGGTAGGTAAATTTTTACTATTCTGGCACATTGGAACAGTTCCATAAGAACAAGTATTTTCAGTTACCAGCATGTTCAAAAAGGTTAATTCCTATTTGTATTCCACAAAATATGGAATAAAGTTCTGCATTGGAACAATGGCAAAGACAAAACTAAATGAAATCTTAAAAAAAACATGAGCACAAGATTAATGTGCTTTGAAGACTGACCATGTATCTTTTTATACACTGATCCTACATGAATAAAAGTAAGCACTGGCTTTGTAATTATCACCCTACTACATGTTCTTCCAACTTGGATAGAAACATATGTCATAAGACACTATATCAAACTACTAAAATACCTTTTTTTTTCCAGTAGGCTCTGCAAGACCATGCTGCATTTCATTTATCTGTCCACCGTTCTGAAAATCACTTATAAAGAGTACCCATTTAAACACTACAGAGAACACAGCATTATGCAATGACAATATTATAGGACCAAAGTTCATTAAAAACTCATTTTTTCCTATAATTGAAATACTGTCAAGATATTTAGAAATGCTTCTCTAAGATCCTCTGCAGCATTCAGATACAAATATATAGGGAAAGGAAACTGAATAATATCAAAATAATAAGAATATTCTGTACTAATTCTAATACTAGTATTCTATTTCTTACTAATTCTTACTAATCCTAGCCAATTAAGCTGCACATAATGCAAGTCGTGAAATGACTAGAATGTGAGAAAATAATTTATCCAAATATTACTATGCAATTACGTTTTTGTAAAAGCTGGGATATAAATAGTAAGAAATTATATTTTGGGCCAGTAAATTGCCGTAATAAATTGTTCAAGAAGCTGGATAAAGATGCCATAAACAGAAGATAATCAGAAAGATGCTTAAGTTGTGAAAAAAAAATCAATTATATGAATAAACAAACGAAGAGTCAAATATTGTATTGTATCAGCAAACTACAGCATATGGTAAAATATGGCCTATAAAATATACTGATGCAGCTTGCACTGTCAAAACCTAATAGCATCTTAATAAACACAACTTAGAGCTTCACCACAAAAGTCAAAAGAAATAAAGTAAAAGTTCATATTCATTAGAAAAATCAGCTGTAAAAGAACAATGGAATGACAGAATGGCATAGGTTAGGAAAGCTCAGTATCTTAACAATAGTAAAAGAAACTTATTTTAAAAATACTTTCTATTATATAACAGATTTTTGGTATGGGTTCACTTTTTAGCAGCAAATTCAATGCAACTATCAGTGTAAGTAGCAAGAGACAGTGGCACATTTTAGGTCTATCTGTGAAAACTGCAGGGTTATGTATGATTACAAAAGCACATGTATTTTCCTCAGTAATTTACTGCAAAAAATATATAAATAATATACAGCTATATACTCACATTTTACCCACAGACACACAAAATCACAATGAAACAAGGCAACCAGGCTCACCAGAATGTGAATTATAATGACAACCACATGCCAACAGAACCTGTGAGAGTGAATCCATTTTGATGTCACTGTCGTACTCATTCAGGGAGTAACATTCACTATCAGGGCAGAGCACTCCACTGCCTCAAAGAACATTGAAAGAGAGCTTTGCTGAAATAAATAACTAGACAGCAAAACTTAGGATAGTTGACTGGTTTTACAAAAGTCAGTATGATCAGCAATATTCTTATCATGGGTTACCTAAAACTCTACCTTGAATGTTCAGTTTGAGTACTCCAAAAAGGCTAAGCTCTGTTTCAATATAAAAGTAATTTACACAAAAGGAGTAAGAAGTTCTTTCTGATGAGGCAAATCAGGAAAGGTCCTGCTCATGGGGGAGATTCACTCACTTAAGTGATGATTTTGATTAAATCTTTTAGTTATAGAACGTCCAGACCCACTAAACTGTTTCTCTCTACATGCACCCTCTGCCAGTCCTAATTTTGAAAGCAATTTTTGTCCCATAGCACTGTGCATGAGGGTAGGAGTACAAGTTTAAGACTGATACAAAGCTGTATCACAAAGTGTAGAGGAAGAAAACAAATAGGTGTTGGGGACTGGTGAGAAAAATGCTCATTTTCATAGCAAAAAGATTGACCCAAACACTGCCTTCTTTCTCTCTGCTACTACGAGAAGTTTATTAGCAGCAGAGGTCTTACACAGATAAGCAAGGCTAGCATGGCTGTACACACTGGAGATTTAAGAACTTATTTCACCACTGATCTAATTTTATACCATGGTTTAAAGGAAACATGAAGAACAATCTTCAGCAGAGATTTTTGCATGGTGGGGTGGCAAGTAATGGGTATTGTTCCTCTATTTCCACAGTGGTAGCTGTGACCAGAGACTTGTTTTTTTTCATTTAATAAAGCAAAACAAAAAGTTTAAAAATAAGCCAACCCCCACTCTGATTTTTCCAGAAAGGACAGGAAAAATAGGGTCACATAAGAGAAATAAAATTCATAGTGCACAAGTGATCCTTGGCTACTCATCAATTCTATTTATCCAGCTTAAAAGAAGTGTAAGGATACAGTTTGACAACTTTCTTCACTGCTTTATGACATGCTGAATTTCTACTGAGGCAACATCAGTTATCTCTGAACATATACCTGTTCCTATTTAGATTAACTTCACAGAGATTTGACACAAGAGCTGTTAATGAAAAGAAGAATCTTCCTCTTCAGCTAGCAAATGAGGATATTGGTTATACCTGACAACTTTTCAATACTTTTTGTTGACTCCAGGAGGGAAAACAGAGGAGAGTTTTCAATTAACATTTAAAAACAAGTCCCAGGCATGAGTAACTTGGCAAGTTACATCCATGAGCTTTTCATTCATGGATGATTATTGCCCCTGTAAAGGGAACTCACCATGAACATAAACATTTAAGGGGAAAGACGAAGAGAGCAGCATTCTGACAAGGCAGCAAGCACCAGCTGGATGAAATACACCTGTGCTATTTCCCACCCAGCTGAGACTCTGACCAGAGGCAGAGAACTGCTGTATTTGTAATAATAAGGTGCATAAGGGAGTGAAATACAGGTTATCAGACATATGCAATATTTCTTTAGATACACTACATGTTCATGAAAAATACATGTGCCTACCAACTGCTCTGGACAATTACATAACCAGGTGTAGGATAAGTCCCTGATGTGCAATTTCTAAATATTTTTCCAAAAATATGTTTATTTTTCTGTCACTGGGATTCATCATGTAAGCCTTGAAACAAACCACTTCATCTTGATGGATTCAAGTGGAGCCGGACTGCACAAAACCAGCACTATTATCTTCTGTCATAACCCTAACATCATAACAGTCCAACTGCCCTGCAGTGGGCAGGGAAGACATCTACTAGATCAGGGTGCTCAGTTGTAAGCATGCTGTATCAACATTTCTCATATCTCTTTTTCTTCCACTAGAAAAATGATCAGCACTGTTCTGATAACTGTGCTGTAAAATAATAGAATGCAGCGTGCAGAGAAAACATTAAACAAATCTGCAGCATAGAGCTATGCCAGGATCCAGCAACACTACAAACTAAGAATTTTTCCTGTGACTACACTAGCACTTGTTTCAGAAGTTCTGGATGATCAAGGCATTAGAGATAATTAAGAGATCAAATTCAAGTTTTTCAGAATCATCCTTATGGTCTTATATGAACGCAAATATAGAAGTGGCTAAGTATCATGAGGAAGAAAAAATATCTTCATATATAGGGGGAATATAGTGTACGGCTTCAGAAGTTAAGATGCTGTTTAGATGAGGACAATTCTTTTTGGTCTTAACCTATTGGACTTGAAAATAATGGCACCAGCTATAAAACTCATATAAAATGATTTTTGTAAATTACAAAACAGTTTGATGAGTTGGTATTTTCATAACAATAAATTTGCAGGGAAGTCAAGTATAATGAAGCTTAAGTGGCTGTGCAATCATCTTCATCCCACTCCTACTTTCAATTATTTTTTTCTTAAACTGGATAACTAGGTAACTTATCAGGAAATTTCTTAGATCTGGCAGTATTATACATTTCTTATTATCAGAAATTCTTCCATCTACCTCCTATTATTTAACTCCAATTACTCATGAGCCCTAATAACTCAGTACAATCAATTCCTTCTATAGACTCTTGCCAACATTCAGGATTTCTTCCACCGCTTGCTCATTATTTTGCAATGCACTGTCTGGTATTTGCAGATTTATCACAAAATGCAATTGGTGTGACCAGCTCCACTGGTGGGATCTACCTGACTGACCTGCAGCAACTGATCAAAACCATGGAAGCACTAAATGAGAAAATGGTTTCAGTTTTGCAACAGTTATAATTCTGTAGTGTTCAGCCACAGGTTAATCACAGCCAATTGCACAGAACTGCTGATGTAGCAACATAACATATTAATAGGGTTACTATTTTTAAAGCCTCTCTGCAAGGTGCTGCTAAGACCTGGCTTGTTGAGGAGGCTGGGGCACAATCTATGCAAATTTGTGCTGACCTGGAACACACTGCCCTACCATATGAAAATGTTTCAATCAGACCACAGGAGAAATAAGAAAGAACTCATCACTTGCTTTCTGAATACATGGAGTAGACATTTCTATCATCACCAACTATATGTGTGGAAGAGAACTTGTTTCATGGTCAGTCATGGTTTCAGTGAGGCTGCAGCACACATCATCTACAAAGATTAAGTCACTAAACCACTGGCACAACAAACAGAACAGAAACAGAGAAATTTTCCATTTTTCAATATTAAAAATTAAGGGTATTCATTTCAGACTGATAATGTCAAAGTGTGGCTCAAAAATATTCTGAATGTAGCCTTGAACAGAACTTGGATGTGAGCACAAGCAATGACAAACTGAGTTGGACCAATTCAGAAGGTCTTTTTATTGACCCAGGATTAGTGTGACTCCTCAGGAGCCCAGAGCTGTGTGCCCACCACAACCTGTGAGCTCACACTCTAAAGTACTCAAAGAGTGCCAGCAAATGAACACGCTGTCCAGGAGCATCTGTCATAAAGTACAAAGATCGTTAAGAGAAAAGGAGTCCACGAAGGCTGGACATTCTTCAAGAAAGAAATCTTAAAGGCACATAACAGCCCATCCCCATGTATCAAAAGACAAGCTGGCAGGGAAGATAACCAGAGTGGCTGAGAAGCAAGCTTTGACTGGAATGTAAAAAAGAGAATTTGATAACTTTGCAAGAAGAGGCAGGAAACTCAGAAGGACTATGAAGACTTCATGAGGTTATGCTGGGAGAAAATTAGAAGGGACAAAATCCAACTAGAACTTAATTTGGCTACTGACATATAAAATAGCAAAAAAAGTTTCTATAAACACATAAACAACAAAATAAGGGTTAAGGAAGCTCTCTATCCTTTGCTGAATGTGGGGGGAAACAAAGTGACAAAGAATAAGTAACTTAATGCTGCTTTTGCATCCCTCTTTAGTAGTAAGATCAATTCTCCTCAGGGACAACTCAGAGCTGGAAGACAGGGACAGAATGAAACCACCATAATCCAAGGGGAAATGGCCAGCAACCTGCTAGACATGCACACATCTATGGGACCAGACAGGATCCACCCAAGAGTTCTGACAGAGATGGTGGAAGAGCTCACTGCCCATTTTCAATCATTCACCCCCTGTCCTGGCTCACAAGGGAGGTCCCAGTTGATTGAAGGTTAGCAAATGTGATGCCTACAAGAAGGGCTGGAAGGAGGCTCCCAGAAACTATAAGCCCATCAGCTTGGTGCCAGATCTGCTTGAGCACCATCACACGGAATGGACAGAACTGTTCCTCTACCTTGAGAATGTCTAACTAAATAACTGACATTGGGTTTGTTCACTGTTATTAAATACCTTATAATGGATAATCTTAGAATAAAACATCTTCACTGCCAAAATGAATACCTGACTATATCCACTTGTTCCCAATACTCTCTACTAGTCTGAGATACACTCCTAGAAAAAACCACACGAAGTGCAGCAATGGGGTGTTCTGTCTGTCTCTGCAAACCAGCTGGGCATAGGTAGGCCAATGTATATTTCCAAGCGAAAAAGCCGATTTAACATGATAAATTTAAATCCTATTACTAAATCTAGTACATTTTTATTATTAGTTATTTAAATTTATGAGTATATGCAGTGTCAACATACCATGAAATGAAGGAATTACCAATTTCCAGCATGAATTGCTTGATAAAAGGGACTGTGTTAGATGCAGAGCTGTTGAAAAAATCAGCAATGCTACAGTAGTTAATTACAAAGTTACTTAAAGGAAGAAGACCTGCAGTATTTTACAGCGTATTAAACTTGCATTTGGTTCCTAGCGTGGCTAACACAATATTACCAAATATAATACATTTCATAGAGGATAGAAGGAAATACTTTAATGTCTCTAAAAACTCCAGTTTAAGGCCAATTCCATATTGACCAGCAATCAGACTACAAAATATCCAAAAAGCAATTAGCTTTCTCTCAGTACTTTCCATCAGTGGATTGCAAGTGCAGTGTAAAAGGGGACTCTATAATTATGCTTATTTTACTGATGAGGTGAAAGATGCATGGGGAAAAGTAATGCAGTCAGTGATATCTGACAAACTAATTGCAGCCTGAGTGGTATCACTCTGCCCCACTAATCTCAGAGAACCCTAATGGCCAGTCTCACAGCAATTTTGACATAATTTTCCACATTGATCTTTTTGTTCGAGGTTTTTTTTTCCAAGTGCAATTTAAAGACACTGTATTGGACACATTAACTTTTAATGACAGCCACAGGCAGCCGCAATTTTCCTCAGTAAAATAAATGATTAATTAGTAAAACACAGTATGCAATATATGTCCAAAGTGACTTAGTCCTATTGCTAATTCTAGCAATTAGCTAAAGCTCCATAGCCTGCATGTTGTTTTGCAGAGCTCCAAAAAAAACATGAGCTGAATAATTTATATTCCAAACTACATAAACATATAGACAAGGTATCTTAATTTTCTAGATTAGCAACCAGTAAGGTCACTTCTGATAGCCCCATAAAAATGCTTAAATGTAGAATTATGCAGCTAATAAACCATATATTTCATAAAGAATACATGAAAATATGACCTTATTTCTACAAGCCTAAAGATCTTCTTTTTATTATGGCACTCAGTAAAATTAATCAACAAGCTCAACAACTAAAGTTTGAACAAAACCCCATTATTACTGACTATACGGATTCTTTCCCAACACAACTGTATTTTTCCATTATGCTCATTTCAGCATAAAGACCTTCTCTTGCTAGGCAAAAAACCAAAACCATACAAGTTTTGCTCTTACATCTCTGCCTGAAATGTTCACACAAAGATTTTAGAAAAGGCAAAGACCTTAAATGTCCCCTCAATTAGCCAGACTGCCACATTGGCTAAGGCAGCTATAGCTCAAGAAGTAGAAGAGTTAACAGATGGAAATTCCATTCTCATCTAGAAGAATACAGGAAAGACAACATATTGCTTGGTCAAGAAACGTTATATATTCATTATTGCTGATAGCAATGAGTGACAAAGAAGCTACAGTCTAGTTTTCAAAGACTCATTGGCTAAACACAATCAGTTGCCAGAAATGTTATATAACATAGCAAGTATAGAATATCAATTGTTCTATACTTCCCTCTCCCCCAAAATCGGGGAGAAAAAAAATAACAGATTTTAACTGAAGAAATCTTCAGAGTAGAGAGGCCTGTCTCAAGTAAGAAGGTAAAAAAATCAGTTTCTTATGAGTGGACAAAGCTCCCAATTTCATCCATCCAACTCCTATTTTCTTATCTGCTCACTTTCAAATGAGAGGAGTTATTACTGACAAAAAGGTCAGTATTATAAAAAAGACTTTGAGAAAAGAAAAAAATACCAACCAGTCAAAATAACCGTCCACAAGGTGGAGAGAAAAGGGAGACCAAGAATTCATGGACAGGCTGCAAAACAGCTTGCATTGTCTGCTGTGATGAAGCAGCTTTTATCAAGCTGCCCATGTTGGGTAATACTCTGGTAGTACTTTTTCATGAAATTATGCATCCCACAGGTCTTGGTTACATGAATTCTCGCAGTTTTGTCTGTCAGAAATGGAACATCCATGAGAAAAAGTTGCAGACAAGATTGAGAGAGATCTTCTGGAGCACATGGAAAATCACCAAGTTTCCTCACATGCCAGGGCCCTCCAGACTACCCAACTTTGTTCAATGAGGTTTCCCAAAACATTGGGGAAAAATCTGCCTTATGAGGCTTGCATGGCCAAACCCATAAAGAAATATTAGTCGACATTTTCAAGGCTTTTTGCTGAAAGTGAAATGGTAATTAATTCTCTTAATTGAACGATCATTCATTAGCCTTTTACTACATAACACTCTCAAGCTTGAAAGTTACTGCCATGTCTTCAATTTCTCTTTTCAAGATAAGACTAATAACAAGCCTGTAAGTCTGCAGCACAGTGCAGCATACATTGTATGCAGTTTTTCCATTTAGATTCTTCAATTACAAGCAACTGCAACAAAAAAAAAGCATATTTTACTAGCTAGTATTACATTTTATAAACTGATAATTAAATTATTCCTTAGAAGCAGCGCTCAGTGCTGAAGAAGGATTACATTGAATAGCAGGGCTAATATTTTAACTCAATTAGCATTTTATTTTTCAATAAACAGGTATATACTACTGTAATTCCTTCCTCTATGGGTAATATCAGCTATAAAACAGAAATACTGGAACTTTTTTTTCTGGTAACCCATGTAATTTTCCCCATGAAGTTTGTACACTTTGTATATTTTAGAAGTGGATGAAAGCATGTGACATATTTTTATAAACATATAATCTTATTTTACACTTTCACAAGCATAAAATATGTCAATTCTATAAAAGAATGTCAGAAACTGACTACATCTAAAAACACCTGAGCATTCCATGATAAGGAAAGAATTCTTGTTCTATGTCTTTTGTTCTGCATTGTTCTGGATTTGATTTATAATACTGGTTGGGGCAGAAGTGATTTTTGGATGAAAAAATTACATCTAGTTGCAATGGAAGTAAGAGATCTTCTCCATGGAAACTGTCTGCTAAATACGCTCAGATGACTTACTTATCAGATTCCTCAATACAATATTTCATTTTTATGGGATTACATTTTCCTGTAATCTTTCACTAATAATTTAAAAGTGACATAAATGTATAAATGTCTGAATTTCTGAAAATAATCAAGTTGTGTCATTTCAATACAAATTTCTACCATATTTCAAGGTCATGTCCTTGGTTGTTCAAAGGACTAGGCAGGTTCTTTTGAGGTAAATTATAGCACATATGGACATCCAAATGTAGGACTAGGAAAAGGCAATTTTGATTTCAGAGGACAAGCCAAAAAGAAAACTACAGAGACACACTGTGTTACAGTCAGTTGTGGAGATGAAAATTATATAGTACAATGGAACAAATAAGTAAAAGACTGAATGATTAAGATGAAAAAATAAGATCAATGAGTTACATCAGGAGGTATTAGTAACTGGACATGAAATTCCAGTGAGTCACATGAAATACCTTGTGTTCCTTCTGTGGAGATCACATGGGCAATGTTTTTAAAAATTAAGTACTGAAAGGTACAACATATTTACAAACAGAAAATAACAGTAGATCCTTACACAAATTTAATGGATCTCTAAGTTAAAACTAAAATTCTTACGCTTACCATCATGGTAAGAAAGACCTTTTCTGAGCATTATGGAATTATTCACACTAGAAGCAACAGAGAATGTTGCCAATATTACCACCCGAATGTTAGAACTGTTGTCATATAATACCATAATTCTTATTTATTTCCAGATAAAATGAAGTTACAAATCCTCTAAAATCACTATATTCTCACATTATATAAAAAAAGCATCTAATGGAGAATTAATGGTTTCAATTCTGAATTCAGTAATCCAGAAGTGCATTATGGATCCATACAGCACAAATCAAGCTTCTAATGAACTGTAAGAAACTGGAAAGCCTGGGTCTTGCCAATAAGCAAAAACCATGCTGTTTAGGAGGACTAACTGCAAACTACCACATCTAAACCTTTGACAAACCTCTTCAGACAGAACAACAGTCGGTTGAATTTTCATACAGCTGACCAAGAAGCGAGCAGTAAAAACCTCCTAATTTATTTTCAGTCTTTACTGTATGAAGCTTCAACAGTTGAAATTCTGCTTCATTCTTCAGGAAAAAGGTTACAATGATGTAGTAGCATATTGGAACAGTTTCCCAGAGATGATGTGGAGACCCCATTAAGGTACCAAAAGTTTAAGACGACAAGGATCTGAGCAACTGAGGATCTGATCTTCTGAGTAAGCCTTGCTTTGAGTAGAGAAGGTGGACCTCCAGAGATCCCTCTGAACATAAATTATTCCGTATTTCTATGAAATATATAGATAAAAACAAACTAACAGAAAAACCCTTCTCATACATCAAAAAGGTAACGCAAACTGCAATTCACTAGCAATGAAGATGAAAGTTCACAGCATATACCTGAGTAAAGGCTCCACAAGCTGGAAAGTATAAAAAAAAAATCCAAATAATATTCTTTTCCCTAAAATTTTAAAGACAAACAGACACAAAAGAAAATTTTCAAAGCAACACCAGCAGTCCATAGGGGAAGCAGGAGAATACACTGGGACAGGACAAGCCAGAACTCTTGAAATTGTTAGGAATGGTCCAGTGAATGGCCTACAAAATCTGATTTCAGCCATCATCTACAAACTCAAGTTGACAACCTTTTAGTACTGCTACTTAAGAGACCTTTTTTTTCCTCTGCATCTCTCCTCTAAATGAATTGCATGCGCCTTCATAATGGATAATAACTACAGTAAGAAAACTGAAAAGCTCTAAAATACTGGAAGAAAACAATACAATGTATTTTGACCTGAAGCAATTGGCCTCCCCTGTCCCCTTTATAGTAAAAGCTCAAAAAAAGCTTTACACTCTGGACACCAAGATGGCAGGATCATTTAAATTCTGCTGAAGTATAAACTTTCTGACCTTCACCATGTTGAAGCATGACTATTTATACTTCTGCATCAATTCCATGTACTCAAGACATATTAAAAGACATCAAGTCCATAAACTTCACTAACCCTTTTCTCCTGCTTAGCTCATTAATGCTAAAATACATTAATCTAACAAATAAGTGGGTGATTACCTCTTGAAGAACCCTCTTCATTTTCAGAAGCAATGTCTTTACAGCCGTGCAGTCTTGGAGCATCAATCTGAAGGGCAGAGACTCAATGCCTCCACCTTCTTCCAGACCAGAGAAAGGCCACTCCACAGATGGGCTGCCAGCCAGCTGGCTGACACGGGGGTACCTGGCTTCTCCTGGCTCCACCTCCTTCGACAGCTTCAGGGACAGATTCCTTGTGAGAGAAAACACACAGGTCAACACTAAAATATGAAAAAGAACTCATAATTTGGGGGGTGGTAATTCCTCTCAGCTTAAAGACACTTAAACATTTGCTTTTCGAGCCTGCTAGCCTGAATGGCCTTTGTAACATACATGTAGCCATATGGTGCTAGCAATAAAATACATATTTATAAAAGGACCATATTCTACAGGAATTAAAACCATGTTGTCACTCATGCCCTACAAAAGCAAGCCATTTTCTTGAAACAAAACATCCTATGGGCAAAACTCCCCCAAGTCTATCTTATTTCAGTTGAGCTTTACAAAAAAATCTGTCGTGCACTTTTAGAAGCTAAATCAAATCTTCCATGCACTTTGACTTAGAACTCAGAAAGAAAAGCAAGCTGATAAAAAAAGAACAAAACTCCCTTCTGGGCTGGCCCAGTGACATAAAACGAACCTGCTATTGTATAAAAAAGAATATGGAATTTAATTAATCTGCACTCATTCTTAGGTTTAGTTACTACTAAAGCTATATAAGCAGAACATGAAACAAAGCAACAGTAAGTCGTACTTGAGAATCCATTAGAGATACATAAAGGCACAAAGATTTTGATGGACTTTAAAGGCAATGAAAGACCATTATTTTGCTGCATACACACTATCTTCTTTTAATATCAGAGCAAGTTATCTAACCATTTTTCCCATGATGAAGAAAGTCATACTAAATTAACTCAGTACAATTAAAGATGCTAGGATAGCAAGTGAAGAAAATCACAATTATTATTAATTTAAAATATTGTTCCAATTTTCTGTTCCATTTGAATTTTTATGCAACACAAAACTAATTCTGCCATAGTTTGGAAGGACAAAGAATATTTTCCCATATAAAATCTTTCTTAGCTTTGGTTTCATAGGATCCACAGACAAAACCAGATAAATATGATTTCTAAAACAAACAATTCCCACTGCCACACTAAAAAAACCTGGAAATTAGGATACTAGAACTATCTCTTTATGGATGTTTCATTTTTATATTTTGAAAGCTATGCAACATGTAGTAATAAAACATATTAGATCAAGGAATTTACCACAGATCACACACATGGACAGATCCCTCTATGGCCAGTGGAACTAACATTTCAGGTTCTTCAAGACTCATAAAACAACAAAAATGAGTCTGTTTTAATTTCAAAAAGCACTGAAACATCTTTAAGTAGAATATTTTGCATCCTTTAAAATAAAAATGAGGTGGATGGTAAAGTTGCTTTTAACTGAAGAATATTAGACCACTGCTGTTTTATAGCCCTTAAACAAGACCCAGGTATAAATCATGCAAAGAAAAAACAATGTATGAAACTGAAGGATCATAACATAGGCCACTTTTAAAGGTTTATAAAAGAAGCCATATTCAAACTATTGGAATCTACACTTGCATAAGGCTTATGTATCCAGAAAAGCACATTATTTAAATTCAGATGAAACAACAAAGTTCTCTTTTTCTCCCATCCAGTGCCTGCAGACTAGAAGATGGATTATTCCTTAGAATATTCTGCACATTCACTCCATTAGTCTTACTGAAGTTTAATCCTACTCATTCTCCTCCATAGGTATTCTATGTGGGTCCCATCCTGGTCCTGAGAAAGCAACAATTTAAAATGAACTGTCCCCCAGAAGGAGTCTTTTGCTGCTCATTTTCAGGGAGAAGAACCTGGTATCACCAGCCATGCCCTGCTCCCCAGTGACAAGGAAATAAGCAGTATTCTTGGAAAACTATCCCCCTCTCTGCAAGAGATACAGTGTTTATGTGTAAGCTATAGATGCACTGGAAATATAGCAACTCTGAATTTCAAATAAACAAAATATTTTCAGCCACTTCAGTGGGCTTTACATTGACATCACACTGCTCAACACACAAAATTACCATCTTTTCAAACACAGATTCTTGTACTAAAGTAAGAAAAGCACCATAATAACATATTACCACTCACAGTCTTACAAGTTTCAAATCTGACTCAACTGCTACTTGAAAATGGTGACTCAGAGTTAGATGGTATACAGAGAGCATTCAGATTATACAGTCCTTCTGGATAGTTCAGAGGTACTTTAACTGATCTGTGACAGAAACTCTGCACTGACACAACTCATTCTACTTGCTGCAGGAAAAAAAAAAAAGCTCATTTAAAATGCATTCCAGAAATGGTATTTCATTATTAACAACATCTAGGTGGTCTGTTACATTATTATTATGGTAATCCACTGCAATTCATCTCAAAGCAGCAGTACAGATTTAAAAACAAAACAAAAAACACATTCTTCCTAAATTAGAAGTTTCACTTTATTAGTAAAACATCTCAACCTCTGAAGTTGGAGTAGGGGCTGGTTCCTGGACTGGTAGTGCAGGAGCTCCTTACAGATGGCCAGACCCCTCCACCTCCCTAACGTGCATTTGTTGTGATAAAAACATTTCACTGGCAAATATTATCTGAGACAAACTTCTTATGCCCCTGGAAAAAAGCCTCAAAAGGTATATTCTAATGACCAAAAGCAATGTATTTCCTTTAAGTGACAACAACTACATAATATTATCAACATACAATATTTCAGAAAGGCAGTTTGGCCACTTTTAAATACATGGCTCTGGCCTGAGCTCTAAATTCACCTGCCATATGCTCAGGCTAAGTTCCTACTTTAAAAATGCTCTGAGCACTGGAAGTCAGTTTCAAAATGCTTCTGAAATGGCTTGACCCAACCCTGTTACCACTCTTCCCAAGGATTCCCTGGCAGGGTTTGGTCATCACTACAGGCAAATTGGAGGGGACCACTCCACTCTGGAGGATGTCAGTGGTGCAGATGTGCACTGCACTACTATCCCATACAGATGTCACCCCAAATCCATGAGCATGGCTACCAAGCCCTGAATGATAGCAGAGAAAAGGACACAATGGAAGTAGAATTACTGCCATCATAAGGTCAGAAAATCTGCATAAACATTGTTACAAGTCTGGAAACATTAAATAGGGTGAAAATTTGTGCAACTCAAAGGTACTTTGGGCCTGCTGGCTTGTTTCTTATGTGTGTGGACATATTCACTGAGCACCATGAATCTTTTCCCTCCCTTCTAATTGATACAAAGAATCAGAAGCTACAAGCATCCACAGTCAGTAAAATGGTATGCCATTAAGGCAGATTTCTATTTCAAAAGCAGTCTTTATTGAAATAGTAAGCTAGCATTAAAATAATCAATCAGTGGCTTTCAGCATTTAATAGCCTCCATCAATCCAATGCAACCACGTGTTAACTGAGTAAGACAGTTGTGCAGCTCCTTTTCCCTAGGAAGAGAGAAAAAAATCCCAATTTTCTTATACTAAAGAATTCTTAAAAGGTGTTATTAAATAAAAGAAAGAACAGAATGGAAAAAAAAGGGAAAAGAAAAAAAAAAACAGGAAAAAGGAAAGAAAAAAAAAAAGGAGGACCCAAAGACATGGATTTGCAGTTTGAGCTAGTTATTCTTCCCTTCTTACTGATCCTCAGATCAATGATTCTAAGAGCTTATGGTAATTTGAACTTCCCTTACATAAAGATCTCCAGATTATGTGGACTTTAATCTTCTTAGTTTTCATCAGCAGTGCTCAAGATGTTACTAAAGCAGAATTAGCCTAAACTAATACAATTGGTTCCCATGAGCCTGCTTCTCTTGATAGCAGTTTAGCAGAGGAGAACCCAAATAACACTGTTGGCATCAGGAAGGCTCTGAAAGCAGAGCAAAAGATCCCAGACTCTATGAGAAGAGCTGAACACACCTTCTCTCTTCCCTGAGGGCTTTTCGTCTAAAGCATGGTCTTAGAAAAAGCCTTAAACCTCTAATTTTCAGTGTGTATATAATCATAAATAAAGATACCACGTATTTACACACATGTGTTTTTATAGCTGTGTATATATATATGTATGTAGTTGTAGAAGTCATACATATACTTATATTTAAACACAAAAATTTGGTCTTCATAAATTTTTCAGACAAACAAGTAGTTCTTATTTGTTCATAGCTTGGCCCATCCTTTTACATTAGAAGAAAAACGCTCATAGAGATTATGTCCTGAAATGCTATTTCATATTAAATCTAGAAAGCATTCAATCCATATTTCTTTCTCCCAGCCCGAATTTTCCTTTTCCTTACTAAGAGTAAATTGGTTTTCCTCCTTCAGAAAATTAACTCATTACTATTTTGATAAAGATCCCTCAGCTGGACCATGTAAGACATGTACGACCAATTGCTTCCGATTTTTAGAGGAAAAGCTCAAATACTTCCAAAATTCAGCTCAAAGCATTCTGTGGCTCTCCTAGAATGAAGTACATTACCCATGAAATCCTGCTATCATTCCATACTGCATCTTAGTTCCTGAGTGATCTCCTACTAATCTCATCTAGTAAAGAGACATGTTTTACCCCAGCTTACAGCTGAAATACAGGGACATATTTTGAAAAAAAAACAAAGGCCCTTCACCATATTTACCAGAATTAAGGCACAGACTTTAAAAAGCACGTTCCTAAATATTACAAGGAACATATAAAATAAAGTCCTGCTAGCTGCCTAAATGTTCTCAAAATCCAGTCAAGGAGGACAAAAATTAGAAAACTCCCTATTCGGTTCTGAAAACACAGGCTTTGCTGTACCAAGATAAAAGAGCTAACCAGAATTTAAACACTTGGCTAATTACCCATATCAGCATTCTTTGGCATCAGAATTTCTACCTCTGTCTCACACAATTTCTCAACATTGCTTCTGTTTTAAGAAAAACTGCTTCACACGTTCTAGGGATAAGAACTTGGAATCTTGTACATTAGTATGTCACAAGGTACATGCTGTTTGACATGTTACAGATTTTAGAGCTGTGTATCCTTTATTGATGCTATGATTTTTCAAGGTCAGCCCTTTAGAGAAATGATGCCCAGGATCTGCCACTATCAAACTCTCCACCCACACACAAGGGAACACACAAACTCTAATGGCTGCTGCTCTCTAACTTAACAGACTGTCAACCCTTTCCATTAAAACTGCTTTTCTTTCCAAGGTTTACATCACAGTCAATAAAGACATCCTTTGGGCTAGAGCATGGTGATCAAGAAAAATAAGAACCAAATTTTTAAAAGAATTAAAAAAAAAACCAAAACTAATAACTATAAAATCCCTCTATCTTCTAGCTGCTGGTAAAGTACAGCTATTAAGGGCCTGTCAAATATTTCCTTCCTTTCTTGAAACTCCACAGGAGTTAAGAGCTCTTTTATAATCCCTGATCTTAGCACATAACAACACTTCGAACTTCAGCCCTTTTCTTCCTCCTGGAACCTATTAGGAAAATTTAGATGTGATAAAATAAGATAATGTAATGAATAATCAGATAACATTCAAAAACCAGCTACTTGAAAAAGACCAGTGAGAGGCTTTTTCACTTTCAGATATTAACAGTGCAGTAATAAGTAAAGCATTAAAGACAAACCAGCAGAAGTACATGAGGCTGGCTTGGCACTGAGACTGGTCGCTTCAGTCTCTTTAAATTTCCCCCAACCCCCCCCAGAAAAACAAGTCAGTGACAGATCATTTTTGAAACCATTGCAACTATTAATTAACAATATGTCTCTGCTCAGGATATTTAAAAGAAAAAAAAATATGCATATATATATATTTTGCCTGTTCCTGTCCATGGCAGGGGAGTTGGAACTATATGATCTTTAAGCTCCCTTCCAACCCCGTGATTCTTTTATTTGGTCAAAGGATACATCTCCCTGCAGACATGGCAGCATTTGTAAAAGCTACACATTTCTGACTGGATGCTGCCTCAGTACAGACTGAAGCTGAAGACACTTGGTGCTCTGTCTGAATCTCACTCCAAAAGCACTCCACAGAACAGATCAACTCAGCTCACCTAGAACTAGAACCACAACATTTTGATCTAATCTGTTAACAACAGGCACTGAAACATGTCCAGAAAACTTGATACTATTGGAGGAAATGGGAAAACATGAGGGGGAAATCTGTTTTGCCACTGTCACCTTCTAGACCAGAACAGTACTTCCCTTCACCTTTGCCCTAAATGCTTCAGCCTTTCATTTAAAAATGTGCAGATGCAACATAAAACTTTCAAGCTTTTACTAGGTTAAAAAAACAACGCTGTAAAATCACAATAGATATTAGATTTGATGACTGCCTTCCAAGAAGCACAAGTAGTACACTCTTTTCATTCAGTTACTAAACTAGGTTTTATTACTTAAAAACAAATTGTCAAGTGTTTCCTACTACAGGTAGTATTTTTTACTAGGAAAACTTTATGAAATCCTGATCAAAATCATGTGTATTTTGAATGAAAGAAGAAAAAAAGAAAAAATTTTCTGTGCTAAATAAGAAGGTACTGAACTGTTAGTACAGGCTTTAGTGGGATGATAGGTATGCTAACAGGAAAGGTTAAATCCACTAAAAGACAAAAGGACAGGAGGAATATTTACTTAGTGACAAGCAGAACTCACAGACATGGGTAAGACAGAGAAAGATGGACTTCCAGTGAGACCAGAAAATTAAGTGGAAAATTCATATACTTCATAAAGGAGACAAGCCACTCACTTCAAGACCTGTCTGAATTGGTTTTTAAATACCTGGGAAGCACCTAATCACATTATTACTGCCTAATCCAAGATATTATTTTTTGATGAGCCATTAAGCATTAAGAACACTTCCGTGGAGCAAGCAAGCAATTCATTATACCTTGTGTTGGCCAAGAGGTTCATCTGAGATGCAAAACAGATTTTAAGAAGGTCCAATTAATATTTACTAAAATACCCTCAGAATCCTGCTTATTTCCCTTACATCCCAAATCCTTCCTGTCTTCCCCCTCAGCAGGTGACTCAGGGAACTCTTCCTGGATTAGGTTCAGTTATAGAAATGTCTAGGCTTCTGACCATGCCAGGGCATAAAGCCAGATAGAGACATCTAAATAATCATCCTACAGGTTATAATGGCACAGCCACACACATTGCTCCATTAGCAAAAATGCACATGCCTACAGGATTCAATGGGGGAGACTCAGAGAAAGAAGAATAAAATGTCAGAGGAGCTGAGCAGTTAAGGGACGCCCTGTACAACAATTAGGTAGTTAAAACTGTGTGGGTGCTCAAGAAATTCCAACTAGTAACCCGAAAATTTAGCACTAACTCTACATTTTCATACAGTGAAATATCAAGTCAGTAATAGAACATTATCTCCAAAATACTCAATAATTACAAACACAGCTTTCTCAGTAATGATACCTTTCAATGGAATCAACATAATAGACTATTATTTTGGTGAAAATATATGATGAAATCAATGTATCCATTCTCCCAGCCCTCTAGCAGTTTTAGAAAAAGGAGTAGAAAACAATTGCATCTAAATTCTAAGGATACCATCCACCTACACTATGTAGTAAACTCTATAAATATATCAGGAGGAAACTGCAACTTTAAAACCTTTGTTCATTATCACATAGTACAGTTGGAACTTAATGTTAACATTAAAAGAGCTTTTATGTGAAATCATCTTTTATGACCAATAAATGAAAGCATGTAATGGATTCAGGAACATAATTTAGGAAGAAACCCAGACCACATATGTAACTACATATCCTTTCTTGAAGATATTAATCTATGAGCGCTTTTATTTCAAGGTTATATCGTGTTGTTCTTAAAAGTTTTTGGGAAACATTATGGAAGCACGATCCATACAAAAGTAACAAAACACAAGAATTCCAGCACCAGTGCTTGTTTATGGCTTCAGTGAAAATAGCTCACACTCCATCATCTTGAAATAAAAGAGTCTGAGAGCTTCATAAGCACAAAGAAACCACTCAGGTACCAGTCACCTTCCAAAGGCTCAAAATCTCTCCTCCTCCTCTGAACGCTGCACAGCTCCAGACACTAACTTACAAAATCCACCCCTAGCACAAACAGAGGCCAATAACTCAAGAAAAACTCCCAGCTACATACAGGGATGAAAGCTTGTAAGCTGTGGGACCCCTCCTGTTGTTTCCTTGGGAATGTCCTCTCAAACAACCAGAGGGCTTAAATTAACTCAGAATGGTTTCACTTACAAGGCAGGTGTTTACAATGTCTGCACTTGGAACCTAATTAGTGAAATTAAAGCCCTGCAAAAGCACATACTCATTTTTTCAAACAAAAGCATTAGAGACCAAACAAAAAGAAAGCAATAAACTAATTAATGTGTAAATTAACCTAATTGCTTTGTTCTCACATGACGTTATCAATCACTAAGTGCCACAGCCAAAACGTGTTATTTTATCCTATGGTGAAATTGGCCCACCTACAGATTTCTTTGACTTTGCCAGTATGGTCTTTCAGTGTTTTTATTTTTGATTGTAAATAATTCATTAAAAATAATCAAAATGTTTAATTTCTTTTGACTACAGCACTGCAGTAGTGCTTCCATACTGTTCTTTTACAGAAGAAAATATTTCTCATCCATTTTCTCCTCCATACTGTGGCCTGCTGTGAAAAAGAAAATCTAATGAATTGTCAAACTGAGGCCAGAGACAGATGAAAAAGACAATGGAGTTTGGTTTGGTTGACTATGAAGGACCCAAGCTCATATCTCTGAATCATACTGAAGTATCTCTAAATATTTATTTGTACACCAGCACAGAAGAGGAAATAAGCATGCTAAAACTTCAGTACTATCTCAGCTCTTCATGCTTACAATGTTTTTGTTCTTGTGCAACATTGCTTGACAGGTAAGAGCCTACAGACTATGTTCCATCAGAAACTTCATTCTCTCTGCAATGCAGCAATGCCTCCTGTCTCTCTTCACTTTGAGGGCACCAGGTCTGCTGCCTTTTAACACTGGGGTTTGAGACTGTCATATTAAAATTGAATGTTTATTTCAGCTGCTTACTCTCTAGTTGCTACATTCTCTGGTTTGGGGACTCTGCTTGAACATTTGGGGTTACTGCAGCAGCTTCTAGTTTACAGAGCCAGTCTGCAGTTTGAGGCTGAGAATAACATGAAGAGAAATATATTGTGCAAAACTATGCAGCTCTAGAAAAGCTGCATCGCACTGAAAACATACAGACCGTGATTTGAGTCTGATGTCTGAATCCTTTAACACTGCATATTTTCAAGTTTTAAGCAGTAAATGGCAGTTACATTTGGAACACAATTTCTCTTAATTTAACATTACTGCGATAACTTGTGCCATGTATTTATTAAAGCTTGCAACAAATATGATAATAAAAAAACACACTTGTAAAAGTTGCTGTAGGGGAGTTATTAAAAATTTAGTAGGATTATTAATTTATAATAGAATTTGTAGCATTTCTTCTGTGAAACACTAAATGTATATTACATAATAGCACCATTAATACTTTTAGCTTTTGATTTTGCAAACTGTTTGTCAGGAGAGCAGCCCTAATAATTGTTGGAGCGTATGTTAAAACTTGCTGTCCGTAGCTCCACGTAGACTGAGATTAAATCTGGACTCGCCAACTCATTTATTTTCAAGGAAGCTCACAGTATCACTCCAGTTTTTGGAACTAATTCAATTTTTAAAAATAAAATGCACAAAATGTCAATTTCTGGCCTACACTGATCCAGATACAGCATGACATTTGAATCTAAGCTCACCCTATAGATTTTGGATGCAGAAGACAAAGCTCTCAAAAGACAGGCCTGTGCACATACAAACATTGTACAGTCTTTGAGGTTGAATATTGCTTGACTTACAAGTCTGAACTTTTTGTGGCAAGGCCATTCTCCAGCCTTTAATTTCAGGGACCAGAAATGCATCAGCCACTTGGATTGGCATGCATACTACTGGCCAGGCTGTTGTTCCCTAAATATGACACAGCAAAACTGAGGAACATGCTAGGATGTGAGTGTATAAATAGCGAATATGTTGTAAAACTACACATTGGACTCAGACAAGAAAAGAAGAGCCACAACTCCTGATCAAGTATTAATGGAACAATGAAAAACAAATTTGCCTGCTATTACCTGAATGTTGTGGTTTTTTTCTTTATTTTATTAGAATTTAATCACTTTTTCTTTGCACGTTTTCTGGGGTTTTTTGTTGTTGTTGTTGTTGTTGGGTATTTTTAAATTTTGGGTTTGATTTGTTTGGGTTTTTTTAAGAAGGAAACCACATCAACTTTGAACACACACAATGAAACACTGTGAGGAAAACTGTTGAATCATAGATTGATTTGAGCTGTAAGGAACGTTTAGAAGTCATCTACTCCAATCCCCCTGCAATGTGCAGGAACATCCTCAACTAGATCAGGTTGCTCAGAGCTCCACTCAGCCTGACCTTAAGATGGAACATCCACCACCTCCCTGAGCAACTGTTCCAGTGCCTCATCACCCTTATTCTAAAACACTTCTTCCTTCTGTCTAGCATTATACCTTGTCCTATCACAACAGATCCTGCTAAAAAGTCTGTCCCACCTTTCTTACAGCAACTCTTGATGTTACAAGAAGTAGATAAACCAGTAGTATTCACTTAAATACACAGTTCTCAGGCCCCAAAAATCCAAATGTCATGTCTTTTAGTCTGCATCAAGCCAATTATGAAGATTTTTACCACCTAACCTAAGGTTCTTCATACTGGTTATAACAGCAAGTTGATGTAAAGTGTGATCAAATCTTCAGACAGGAAGGAGGGCACTGAAGTGCTATGGAATGCAGAATGCAAATTTTCAGTGACTTCTTTTGAGTGGACAGGAATTATTTATATTCCTCTGAGGCAATATCAAAGAGTAGGGATATCTGTCCTAGAAATTTTTTATTCCATCTCACTTGGTTGGTCTGCTAGTGTGCCTTACAGCCTGTGCATCTGCATCTCCCACACTTAACATCTGCAGCAACCTCTCAAAACTGCTAAGGAGCTGTTTCCATAGAGGAAGGAGATTCTGTCCTTACACACACCCCAACGAGTCAACAGCTTCCCCCTGAAAGGTTCCATGCAGGCAGCATAATAAACTGACATAATTAAGCACAGCCAAACTACACTGACAACAGGGTGATTGTTCAGTAGTATGAGGGTTTCAGCAGAACTCCAAGCATAATCCATGAGCTTTTCTCCATCCCAACAGAACTACTGCCCATCTTTTGCTGAAATACATTTTCAGCTTGGCCAGGGTCATACGGCAAAACAAAGTTTGCCAGCAAAATCTGGCAGCAGAGAATTAAATACATAAGTTTTCCCTTCAAGATATTTTTATTAATTCTAGAAGCAGCATTTTGAAATTTCAGTGTCATTTTTCAGACTAAATGAACCCTGATGGGGTGAAGCTGGCATTTCCTTTATACAACATCATCAAGTATCAAGTATTTTTGTTTCATTTCTAAGAACAAACGCAATGCTAGAAAACAACAAAGAAACAGAAATGCCTAGATCAGAGCACAGATTAAGCAAAATCTCTTCTAAATTAATTTCTAAGTCCTGTAATATTACTAATTACTTTTAGAAAACAGAAAAGACAGTAAGAAATAATTAACCTAATGCAGATTGTTCTCTCCTGAAAAAAGGCTGTCACAAGAATAACTAAGCGAGTGAAGCAAGTCATTTAAATGCAGTCAAAAGCCATAAGGCAGATGACTAACACTTTCATCCATGTGCCAGAAAACAGAGACAAAATAATCCAAGTCTATTTGACCTCTGATGGGCATTTATAAAACTCTCTCAGTGACAGGTAGGAGATATTTTCCTTCTCAGGAGAAGCTAGTGGAGTTTTTGACATGCAAAACTTGCATGGTACAAGCCATGTTCTCTTGCCACAGCAATAATAAAGAGGAGAGAAAATGTGAAAATGTAAAGCTGATGCAACAGGAATATTAATTTCATTTTTAGAACAAATGAAGTGAGGACAACCAAAGAAATAATTGTAATTCTCACGCCTTTAAGTGAAAGAATATACTTTGCATTTTCCAAACTGTGATCAGCTCACTACCAACAGGGAGGAACCCTGTGGATCCTACAAGGACAATTAAGTTACACAAGAATAAATGATCATCCCTTCAGAACATGAACCAGAGAATTCACTTGCATATTTACTGCAGACACTGCATCATCAATATAACTGTTGAGGCAGCCACTGAAACAAATAAAAGTTGTAAGGAACAAAGTTTTAGATGGTGTATCTTTATTAGCCTCTACCATTCTTTGTTTTCATCCTGCTTGGCTGAGTGAGACAACTGGCAATGTTATTTGTGTAGACAACATTTTTCCCCACAGCATCATCTAAAACAACAGGCTGAGTATTCTATACTTAATTACTTTATTTTCAGTTGTTGTGTGCTACAAGTTTTTTAGAAAAAGAAAAAAGTCTGTCATTTTAATTGGCTTTAAATTCCAATACATCAAGGCTCAGTGGGTAACTACTGAGCAATTCCACACCTTGACTGATATCACCTGTCTCTTTATATTTATCTTCATCTCTGAAAACAGTGAAAACTGTGGAAGTTTGGAAAATACATAAATGCCCTTTATTCACAAAATTCATGGAATTTAACCAATTAAACTAAACCATAAGTGCTTTTTTTTTTTAGGCCTTTAAGATTATCAGTGGAAACAGGTGCAAAATGAGTATTAGAGATGTCTGGTAGCTGGAAGGTTTGTCATTTTGTGAATATCTGTACATGTTCCCTCTTTTATTCTTGATATTTACAGCAAAAACAGTGAAAGTCCTGGATAAGAGTACTGCTTATTTCAGACATGTAAGTTAAAAGACATACACCTATTTGCCACTGAAATACAAATTTTTCTTTCCAAACTAGGAAAAATCTCTTCAAGTTTTTGAACAGCTCAGTGTCCAGTTTAAAAGCAGAAATCAATTATAAATAACAGCTGGGGCTACTGGTCTTATATGAGAATTATTTGGAATCTTACAGGCAATACTTATACTTCATATCACTGCTTAAGTTGGCACATTTTATCATCACACTAAACTATTCCTTAAATATAAAAAGAAGGTACTGAGTCTCTCCTTAGCACTACTGGCTACAGAGGCAGTAATTTCATCCAAATGCTGGTAATAACACATAAAATATTTCTTGAGAAATTTTTAGAGAGGAAGAAAAATAATATAGAGTGAACATATAAGGAGGTACTATTTAAGGACATCCTCTTCCCAGCCTGGGGGACACTATTTCACCTGTCTTCCTGCATCTATCTCTTTGCATGTTCCAACTAAGAAGGAGATCAAAAGCAATTTCATATTCTGCTGAGGTATTTCAGAGCTTATCACACTATTTGTGCAACTTCTGCTGTGGTCTCTCCTGACTCTCTCCACTGAATTTCAAATTTCAAGTCTAAGTGGAAAAAAAGTTCATTTTCAGGTAACTTGCTGTCAGTATTTGAGTGACAAAGCAGAGTTTAAAATAGGAACTTTTGGAAAAAGTCTTCTATTTAAAAATCTGAAAAGTAGGGGCAAGCTCTTGCACTGGGATCTGTAGGGCCCATTGCTACCAGAACAGGTCAGCTTGGTCAAGTGTTGCTCAATCATTTTACCCTTGTGTTAAAGGCACAATGGACATGGCAATGCCAAACCCAACACTGCACAACATCACAACCAGAAGTGTATTTTGCCTTCCTCTGTTTTCATGGTTGTAGAAATCAGGATGAAGTTTTAGATATGGAAAAGAAGGAGCATCATGTAGCAGGATGCTGCTCTCTACCTGATGTGACAAAGGCCACAGCTGATGAAGGGAACATTTTAGATGAAAAAACAACTGTGCCTCTTATCCAAACTGTCTCAATGGGCTCATCTGGATTTACTGCATGAGGTAATTAATGCTGTTTCTTGACTGATCCAAGATTCCTGGCCTAGGTGTACAAACTGCACTTAGGTAGGGAAGAGCAGGAGGAAGCTCTGAGCCACAGAATTGATGCAGGGGCTCAGGTGAAAATAGGCAGAACAAGTGAAAATGGACATACAGTCAAAAATATTCCCTTCCTCAAGGACTTGTGTGTGAAAGCAGAGAGTATAAAAGAAAAATTATCACCTCATTTACCGCTGCTAATCCCCCAAACTATCCTTCCAAACATATTCCAGTAATGCCAGACAGATGGCAAAGAGTGATTTCAGTGGTTCCAGGTGAAGACACCTGACTAAGAGCCTTATTATTAATTCGTTTCCTTGATTCTACCAAAGACATTCAAGAACAATTTTCCTTGCTAGTGTTTTCTAACATTTCTTTATACTTCCCCCGTTGCACTTGCTTGCAAGAGACAACACCTTGCAAATAGGCAAAGAGGCTTCTGCATTGGCACTCATTCAGGCAATACAGTCATAAGAAAATATAAATATTGTCTGAAGATATAAGTGACATTTTTTCCTGCTCTTTAGGGAGGGCTGCTTGGAAGCAAAGAAGGACAACAGAAGAGTATTTTTTGCTGCCTGAATGCAAAAAATGGGAAATTCTACTTCTGTTCTGCATATTTTTTCCAAATTGTTATTGTTCTGTGTTGAAAATCCTACCAAGCATCAAAGCCCAAGAGCCACACCATATTACCAATCCACTACTCATCACTGTTTCCTAGTAGAAGTAATGATTGGAAAGAGAAATAAACATCAAGGCAGGCATTTCATAAGGAAGTGAAGTGTAGAAGTTGAAATAAAACCCTCACTGAAGCATTAACAAAAAAATAAATATAAAGCAGTTCTAGAAGAGAAAATCAATAACTGAGTATGAAATTTACAGTAAGAGCAATTTGACACAGAGAATGACAGCTCTGAAGAGCAACAGAAATCAAGTGTAAATATGTACAATATTTGGAATACCCAGTGATGAGAGGCAACCGGTGTAACACTCACAGCTGTGCCTTACTTCATCACTCAGGACCCCCCAAAATCCACAAGGAGAGAATGACAACCCTAATTTACAAACTGCATGTCCTAGTCCTGCAGTCTAAGCACATGTAAGTGACAGGACAAAGGAGACTAAATATAAGTATTTTAAGCTCCACTTCAGTTTACCATCACCTGTGATACCATATAGTTCCAAGCAGACTGACTAAGAACTGCAAGGTAAGCATACAGCTGCTGGCAAGTCCTGACTGACAGCCAAGAATCATCATCACCCATACACAGATGAAAAACTTAGGCATAGATTATGTTTTTCATCAAAACCGACTCAAGCAGTGCAGTATTTGAAACCCAGCTGGCACCTAAGCACCACACTTAACCCCCCCACTGGCGGGCAGGGGAGATAATCAGTCCAAGTTAAAAATACCTTGTGGACTGTGCTAAAGGCAGTTTAATGGGTAAAGCAAGAACTGTGAACAAAAGCAAAGCAAAACAAAGCAAGGAATTCAGTCACTGCCTCCCATGGGCAGGCAGGTGTACAGCCATTCCCAGGACAGCAGGGCTCCATTACACATAATGGTGACTTGGGAAGACAAACACCATCACTCCAGACACCTCCACTTCCTCCTCCTTTCCCCAGCTGTATGTGCAGAGCAGATGCCACGTGGTCTGGGACATCCCCTTGGTCACTTGGGGTCACCTGTCCTCACTATGTCCCCTCCCAGCTCCTTGTGCACCCTCATGCCCCTCACCCTTTCCAGCATAAATCCAAAACATAGCCCCAAACCAGCTACTGAGATAAAAAAACTCCACCCCAGCCAAAACCAGCACAAGAAATTTTTATCTGATCTCAAAATAAAACCAAAGCATCTCCGTGAGAAACAAGTTAACCTCTAAAACCTGTTTAACAAAAATTATGCCCATTTGTATTTGGGCATGAACAGAAACAAGGGGAGAGTTTAACTGGTATTTTAATACATTTTCATTGAAAAAAAAAGAAAGAAAAAAAAAAGAAATCCCGATGAGATCATGAAATTCAGCGCCATTTTGTCCAGATTTATTACTTTTATGAAACCATCATTCTCAGATTCATTTGATTTCACTACACATTCTATAGAGGTTACAAAACATATTAGCTTTAGTCTAGAAAACAAAATTTAAAATAGACTTAAAATTTGGCATGAATGCCTCCTTCTCTAATGTTCCTTTTCTGTAATTTTTTAAATTTACAGCCATCACATTAATCTTCCAAGTATACTATTTTTAGCTCCTATCTAAAAATATTCAAGTCTTTTTTTTTCTTTAAGTACCTTCCTACATAGTAGAAATAAAATGTTGGAATACACATTACACAACATTCTTGCACATGAGGCAAAATGGGCAGAAGTAACTGCTCAGCTGAGAAGAATTTTTTTAAATAGAAGTAATATGGGGAAGAAGAGAAGAAATAGATGTATAATACAGAATATGCTCAGTAGAACAGAACTCACAAGAATCATCGACTCCAATGCTTGGCCCTGCAGAGGACCACTTCCCATAATTATCTTAGAAACTTCAAGTATTACCTAATTGCTGCTGCAATTCTAATGGTATGATCAGTAAAATATTTTAATCAGATACAGAAGTTAAAGGAAGATTCTCTGCCACAGTGTTCCCTTGCAGTCCTCACATTTACACCTATCTGTTTATATCCTTGTAGCAAAAGTGCATAAAAACAGTAGGTGAATCAAGTCAGTCTATACAATCTTATTCAGAATAAAATCCTACTATTTATTTCACTTAATGAGAAAATCCTTTCTAACCATTAATGTTTTCATAAAGAGTTGTCTCCACTGTCAGAAAAATTTGAAGCCCAGAGGGAACTTCTGAAGTATAAACAGGATTAAGATTTCTTGATGCTTTTTATATAACGCATTTCATGCCCCAGGATGAAAAATCTTCATGTATGAATGTTCCCATAAGCCTTTTCTATGCAGATGCCTTTTTTTTTTATCTCAAAGCACAAATATAGTATGCAATGACAGTGTTTCAGCCTTCACAATGTTAGCTTATAAAATAAATATTAACGATCACATAAAGGGACAGTTCCCATTATAATAATGTACAGCAGACAGCAGGCTTTGGTTCACTCCCTACAGAAAATGTGCCAAACATGCTCTTCTGTATTAAGTACATAGCTGAAAAATTCAAATTGTAAAACCTTTGTTCTCCTGCATTTAAATTGCCTTCTCAGTATTGTGTGCAAGAAGGGCTTGTTTTGCCAATGGGAAAGCAGGCAGGGGAAAAGGAAACAGCAACAAGTCAGATATGAATTTGGTGTTACTCTAAGATGTATAGAATACCTTAAAAATATGAAAATCAGTAAGATGAAGAATGAGGTAAGCTACTGCTGCAGCTACCAGATGTGGCAGGTATCTCTGAAAATGAGGCAAGCTGCTGTAATTCTTCCAAAGTGAGGTTGATGGGGCAATGGCCAGGCTGACCTGCTCACAAAACACAAGAAATGGCTTCCTCATGGTGCTCTCCTTGCCTCCTTCAGTAACACTCCACGAACAGACATCTTTATATCAACAATTTTCAAAAGAACGCATTCTGAGAGACCTCAGTTCTCCAAAAATCTGCCGTGCTGGTTGCACTTAAAACACTGAGATAAAAGGGTCATCTTTCAATGTAGTTCAGCTCTGTGTCAATTTTGTCAGTCAGGTCAATATTATCTTTGTATGTTTTCCAGATGACAGGCAAACCACTGTTAAATACAGAATACTTGAAATAGAAAAAGTAAACACTAGATTTTCTTTTATTGCTCAGTTGTTACAGCAGCTGTTTAATTCTACTTGAATGAATCCATTTTTCACTGTAAAAGCAAGCATTCCAGTTTGTGTTACAAACAAACAGTTGGAGCTAACTTTTTAGAGCCTCTTTTTCATTGGAAATGTTAAAAAAAAAATGTTTTCAGTATTGAATCAGAATAAACATACACTGAAAAGTTCAAGGCAACCCATGAATGGAGTCTGCTATGTCCTGTTATCATCACTGCTCTGGTGACACAGAAACAGCAACTTAAATGTGTGATCTAAGTTTCTGCTTTGAACCACAATAAAGCCATTACTGTAAAGCCAAAGGAACCCACTTCAGAGCTTGAAATTCTTTGCATAGCTTCTTTTTCTGCTTGTTGTGAAACTGCTGGTATATTCTAAATAGAAAGCTCTCTCCTTGACAGTACATTTTTAGAGGCTGTTTGCACTTACAGTCTAAATTTTAGTCAATAGCACGGGCTATACTTTTATAGCACCTAAATCCTATCAGAAACACACTCACAGTTGGACAAGAGTTTAATTCACAGTCTAGCACTGTGAATTTTGCTGCTCTTGGTTTCTTGACTCTCAAGAGTGTTCAAAATTAATATATTTTACCCCTTGATCAGTGACATGCCATCCCATGGCTCATTACACTAACCCTGGTTTTATTTCCTTCCCCCTTCAAATCTAGTTTCAGTCTATTTCAGTAAGCCCTGTTAAGTCTTACATGAAGGTGCTTTTGTCCCTTTGAGACTGGACCCTGTGTCTTGCCAGCAGGCCTGGTGTCATGTAGACCAACCCACGAGTAAAGAACCCAAAATTCTCCTGGTGACAGCAGTCACTGAGCCTGTTACTGGTCAGCCGGGTCTGCCTGCTCCTTCCAACATCACTCTCTGTAGCTGGTAGCACAGAATTTAAGAAACTTTACTGCTTGTGCTCCTTACCTCTTAACCAGTCTTCCCAGGGCCCTCTTTTGATTGCCCTTGGACTTCTTACTGCAATGTCATCACAAGGTGTGATGCTCCAAGTACAAAAGTAATAAGGATCCATTGATATCATGTATCAGGAAGGTTAATTTTCTCAGACTTGTAACAATGGAAAAGCAAAAAACTGAACATTTACTCAAACACAGAAAAAATTACAGATAATACAACAATAAATCCAAGAGAAAAGAGACAGAGATGACTTTTTATGACTGCAGGTGTTTGAACTATTTTTTCCTGTACAGGAGTTTATGTAAATTAAAGCGCACAGTGCATGTAAACTCTGTAGTCCAAAAGCTTTTTTTAAGGGGTGAGAATTTGAAAAGTTTGATTTAGTGCAGGGAAATGTATTGAAAGAAAACCAGAAAGGAAGGGTTAATCTGTGAAGTGCATGCCACATTAATAGCAGTTCCCTTCAGGACTACGGTACTAGTTTGTGGTAGAAAAAAATTCTCTTCAAAGAAAAAAAAAATTTTTTTCTACATAGCTGAATACACCTGAAAACATTTCAATGAGAAGTTTGGTGTTTATGTGCTTTCAACAAACCATAACAACAGCTTCGAAATTATTACATCTTTTTTTTCTCCTGTCAAGTAAATTCCGTTTTTTCCTTCACAGGAGGTATTATACCGTGGTATGAAAGAGAACAGGGCAGAATGTAGCTGAACAATGCCTAGTGAGAGGTAGCAAATGAGTTGCATCCTATTTGCCATTTTGAGGCTTCTGAAGAAGAAATTAATAAGATGAATTTGTGCCAGGAAAGAGGTTAATCCTTAGCCTTATCTTTCCAAGTTTAAAATCCACTTCTAGGCTTAGTTCCTTAGTTTTGGATTAATCACCTCTGCTTTAAAGTATTTTTTTGGTTTTATTTCTTTTACCTTTGGCTCCTTCCTCTTTACTTCTACCAAATCTACATGTCTACTTTCATCAATATCCTTTTGATTTCTTCCTTCATTTTCCTCATCTCCACCTCATAAAACATATTTTCTCTTACATTGCCAATCTTCTGATATCTTTCAAGGAAAACATACCTCCATAGAAATTTGTTAACTTGTTACATCCTTGCTATCAGGTCTCTGACATTTTCCTAGGCCTGACTGAATCTGTAACACTTAGTGATTTTGCAACTTACTTTCACCTTCTGCTGCTGTTCTCATACCTAAAGCTTGCACCTTTAAAGTCTGCAGATACCTTTCAATTCGAACTTGAGCCCTCTTCTTTCATCAGTGCATCCATTCTAGACTCTATCAAAACCTCCTGCTCTACATCTTAAAATGCCCTGATTGCATACCCATTCCTTTTAATTTCATTTCCTTGCTTCAGCTTCTGTGCATGCTTTGCTACTCTGAAATTTACAGGAAATCTACATTATTTAAATATAAATTGATGACCTTGTGTGCCATTTACTACACTGCCTTTTCCTCCTAGTATGCATGTATGTAATTATCAGTGTAGGGGGAGAAAGCCTCCCCTATCCTCAATACGGCCCGAAATGTGGCAGCAGAATAACTGACCAACATCTTCCTCCTAATTACCTGCAGAGATAACCTGCACCTTTCATTCCACCAAACTCCCCTTACCAAAGGCTTCTCTGAAGACCTTTATTTGCCAAGATGCCAGCCTTGCAATTCAGCACTACAGAAGCCCTAACACTCAGAAGGAAGCACCTCAAGCAATACGAGAGGACTGCATAGATTTTCTGGATGCTTTCTGCAAACTGGCAATAAATCAGTCCCATAAACTTCAAATTGTCTGGGGACAAGAAGTACCAGCAGTACCTTGTCACAGTACCATAAGAGGTGGAGGGAATGACACCGTGTCATAGGGTTTGGCAAAGCAACTCTGCTGAGATACCTTCTGTCTCAAAATTTCTTGAACAGAGAAGGGGACAGCAGAAACTGCGGCAAAGAAAACCAGCAGCTCCTTTAAGATCCAAACGCTATGCTTCTTTCTCATGACAGCTTTAATGTTACCAGACCACTGGTCTGCAGTGCAATTAACATCTTGCTGTGCTGGGTCCCACAGTTACTGTATCAGGTTCCGTAATTACTGACCTAGCAGGCTGCATTATCTTAACCATATGTTTTGTGCATTGGTTAAGAGGCACAGCTCAAAATGTGTGCACAGGAAACTCCTGCATTATGGATTATCTGTTATGGCACAATCTGCTCCCTATCTGTCACCAGTCAAGAGACAGGGCTTTCAGAAAGGCAGACAATTACTTTTGTCTATGTAAATTGGCTTATCAAAGCCTAGGCCCTAAGATGTAGGTCATATATTTATCTTGTGTGAAGCATTCACCTCAGCAAATATAGTTGTGAAGCTGGAGAATGCTTCCCAGAGCAAATTAAACATGGTATGAATTGCCATTCATTCAGCACACCTAGGTAAAGTATGTAATTTTACAAAGTTTTGGAAAAGGCTGCTTGTTTATTTATTTATTTACTTTAATACCGGTGATGGCAGAGAGGAGTTGCTTTCTTTTGTTTTTTATGAACAGGAGAAAAAGTAGGTTCAAACATTGATTGTCTGCTTACCAACCTATTTACAGAAAATAGAAAAGGTTTACTAGCCACTAGCACTGAGAACAAAATTCAGCTACAGAAAATTCATTATACTACATCTCACAGGGGAAATCAATTAACCCAGGAAGGGTCTCATACTTATTATGGTGCTCAATTTTGATGTGAAGTGCCTCACAGTGCAGCAACTGGTTTTTTTTCTTTTTTTTGGCAGATCTCTCTGCTAGTTTCTTAAATGTGCCTTTCTACAATGAAAAGAAATTAAACAGCAAGAGGCATAAAGTGAGTTGTATCAGCATTTTGCGAGAAAACAGCACTGGAAAGTTACTTGAGAATCAATATTACAGAAGCAGTTTCATTCAGCTGCTTATCAGGAAGCAACAAAAATTTGAATTGCATTGCCCAACACTATTTTCAGCTCATATCTGTGTGACAACAAAAACCCTTTAAAAAGCAAGCTTAGTGCCCATCTAATTTAGTGATTTTTTTCATAGTCTTACTTAAAACAATATAAATAAAACCAAATGGCTGAAGCATGGTTCACTTCTGTTTTAAAAAAATCTTCATGCAAATGATGATATAAAGTGAAATGTTTTGCAGTTAGAAATTTAGGGTCGTGTATCATTTTATTGGCACAGTAAAAGGCTACAGCCGTATTAACATCTCTGTGTATAAAGTGTCAATTTGCCTTTTAATGTCCATCCTCCTCTATTGAGAACCATGAAAATCAGTATTTTGTTGACTTTTGAACAACTGCTAACTTCCTTTGGCTCAAAAACTTGAATATGCTTCTGTTCTCACCCACATGTAGGGCCAGCCATCAAATGTACAGCAGAAGTTAGAGCGGAGCACTTGAGGGGTTATGAACACTATTTATTTCCCCATCCCCGTGTTCACTTCTGTGCCTTCACACTTCATTTGTGTGCCATTACTAAGGTATGATGAGGGCCAAAAGATGGTTTAGTAAAACTGAACAGCATAATAACAACTGTCTCAAATGTCTGCAGCACAAAGAAGGGAAGGGAAGAGCTCATACTGCTCAAGTGCTTTGAAACTTGGCTCTTGATATCCAGAGCCTATGCTCTCTTTTGTTGTGCAGTGAGAAGGGTGAGGACATCATCAGCTCCATGGAGTGCCCTACAGCCCCAAGGTCCACTCCTGGCAGACAAGTACTCACCAGAAGTCAATTTATACTCCATTCCCCTTCATCTGCCAAGAGGTATTTCTGTTGGACCTCTGGTAAAGGCCTGTCTTTCTGCTCCCAGCCCAACTTGATGGATGAAAGAGGTTTCACATGATCTGAAGTTACAGGATTATGGTGGAGCTTTTGAACCCAGCACTTCTGGAAAGCCTCCAGAGCTCCTGGGGAATATCTCAGCCCTCTACCACTTCCAACAGTAACTGAGCCCCTTGGAGAGCTGACAAGCCATGGGGTAAATCAGACTTGGACAGCAATGATCCTAAGAGCAATGGTACTGGAAGAGACCAGTACCACAGGCAGTAATGCCATCATCTACTGTGCAGAAGACACTGTACTACAATTCCTGTGTGATCAACTAAAAAGGTCAGAAAATGTAATGCTAAAATTATTCAGCAATTTTCAGTTGCTATTAGTAAAATTATTGCTTTAGGAAAGTACCTAAGAAACATTCAAAGAAATGATAAAAAATGATGGCTTTGCAAAGCTGGAATCACTCTGCTCCATCTGTCCTGAGGTGAATTAAAAGAGAACACATTTCACATTCCAAGTTTGAAGTATTAACAGCCTAGAAAGCACCATATGGATTTTGGCATTCCCTAGTTAAAAAAAATAAAATACATATATATATATATAATAATTAAAATATCGACTATAAATCTTTAAAAAGACAGACTGAGTGATTTTTTTCTTATTGTGAATATGTAGGTCTACATGACTGAAGATGTTTAAAAATAACAGAAGTTATCACATGCCACAGTTACTCTGAAATAATCTTCCAAAACCCCTCAAATTTTTCTGTTGTCTTTTGTTAAATTTCTGCAAGTACTACAGTATTTTAACAGAAAAAGGCAATTGCTAAGTAAAATCTACTTGGTTTTGGTATTTGGTCTGTAAGTAATCTTGTAAAAGATAAATACATTTGTCCTCAGAATTCCACTTTGGTTGTGCTTCAAAATAGGAAATGCACCAATATGTTGCAGATAGAGAGTGAATACTAAGAGCTGAAACCCTCAAGAACAGAATCAAAACTTATAATTATAATTAAGGCAGTGTAATAAAAAAGAAGCAACAATTTACATTTGTGAATTAAATTCTCTTCTCTAAGTAGCAAGAAAAATGCAAAACTTACTCCAGGCAGCAATATTCAAATAGATAAATCTACTTTTTACTTTTTTTCCCAAAAAATGAAAAAAAGAGCCTAAAGCTAGTAGCACACGCAATTTTTGTTCTTTCAAACAGTGAAATGCAGTATATATTATTTGAAGCAATTCCTGTAATATATTGTAAAATATGCTATCGTATCTATTATCAATTAGAGTACAGGCTAGAAAGGGCACTTTGCTTCATTATCACTGTTTATTATTTATGGCAAAAGAGAATGAAATTTGGAAGAAAACATGGTGAACATGACAAATATACATAACAAAGAGTGCAAATAGGAGCAAAATCTTCATTCTACAAGCAGTAACAACATTCATGATGAAAATGATAAACTCTGGTATCATTTGCATGTTTTTATTTTGGTGTTCTGCTGTAAATGACACTTCTTCAGACATGAACTGCCTTTTAAAAATAAAACAGAGGAGAATTTTAAATGCAAATTTTTTACATCTCAGCACAAAAACACCCTTCATTAGAGATGGTACTGGCATCAGAAATTATAATTATACCATTGCTTGTTTCTGCAGCTTAAGGAGTTCAGAATTTCTTGGAGTTTAGCACTTCACAGCACTGATGTCAGGCTGCCTAACTTTTCATAAAAGGAGATTACATACTAGGCACAGTGTCTCATTCTAAGGATTATCACAGAATATCAGAGAACAGTTTGGGTTGGAAGGGAACCTTAAAGATCATTTTGTTCCAAACTTCTGCCATAAGCAGGGACACCTTTCACCAGACCAGGCTGCTCAGAGCCCATCCAGCTTGGCCTTGAACACACCCAGGGATGGAGCATTCACAGCTTCTCTGGGCAACCTGTACCCAACCTGTGCCAGTGCCTCACCACCCGCACAGTGAAGAATTTCTTCCTGATATCTAACCTAAACCTACCCCGTGCCACTTAAAGCGATTCCTCCTTGAGACCCTACACACCCTTGTGCAATCCCTCTCTGGCTGTCTTGTAAGCCCCCCTTAGGTACTGAAAGGCTGCTCTAAGCTCTCCCTGTAGCCTTATCTTCTCCCAGCTAACTCAGCCTGTCGGCAGGGGAGACTCCAACAGGTATTATTATGAAACAATTTATAAATATAAAATTAAAAATCTAGACTGACTCGTTCATTCCCATTCATTACAAATTAAATTAATGGCATCCTGATGCCTTTCCAACAGTTTGTGTTCTCTCCTGCTGGCTTTCCTTACCTTGAGACAGCACATCTGCCCAGCAAAATGAATACCAAAAAAGCTGTTATTATGCATTTTGCTTCTCAATAATTCTGCTAATCTAGAGGAAGCATGTTCAAATATAGTTTTGAAAATGAAATATAGTATATGCTGCCTATGACAGCTAACTAGACCAGGAAAAAAGAGCTGAACATAAGTGAAGGGGGGAAAAAAGCTTAAGTCTAGGGTTTTTTTCCTTCTTAGAATGAAATTAAGTAAGCTTTTAGAGCTAGATATTAAAATGGCAATATATCTCACGTTGAATTCAAACTTGCAAGGCCCATTTCTAATATAAGTCATCAGTATTACTATGTCTCAAAAAGGGTGAACTTCAATAATGTAATCTGATACATTATTTTTTCATCCTGTTCTTTTTTTTTTTCCAAGGGGGGAAAAAGAAAAAAAAAAAAAGACTGGAGATAAGACAACCACTAGGTCTTATAAATAACCTGTTCACACTCGCCTTAATCAACCACTTCATTCACAGACATATCTTTTGTTTGGAAGTGGCATAAAGAAAAATTGGATTTTTTTCCTCATAATGGCTGTAGAGTCAAACTATATTTAATGATCTATATCAGAGAGATTAAGAAATTAAGAAAAATGCTTAAATTTATTTACAGTTTGAGCTATTATTATATGTAGCATGCAAAGCATGGAATTTCAGATAACATTGTTATAAAGACAAAGACAGGAGATACTATCTAGTAGGAATAGTCTGGCTCTTATTTCGCTTTGTTGACTTCTACCTGCATTACTCCAGCTCTTATTTGCTAGTTTTATTCATTTTAGATATCTAAAAACCAAAGCATTACACACACAAATAAAATAAAGACAGTTAGCCAAAGAATTACAGGAAACAAGCTGCAGATATTATTACCCCCCTCAAAGCCTTTAATCCATGGAAGATATCATCAACATAAGTACTAAAACTACTCCAGGTATTCTCTAAGAGATGTACTTCAGGTATATCACAAAAAGTTTCTTTAAGGAACTAAAAACACGTAAAATAGGAAAACCAAAGAGAGCCAAGTTTTAAATGTGGCCACTGTCACCACCAAGATAGAACTAATTCTTTCCACCAAAATACCACTTCGATGACATGAAATCCAGGTTTCACCTACATGCTATAGAACAGAAATTGGAGTTGGTCTGACATAATTTTTAAAGGATTATTCTGCTTTTACATGCATGTGACTGAATACATCCTCAATGACAACATCTCTACAGATCTCTGAGGTTCGACTGTCCAGACTGTGGTAATGTTTTCAGCTTTTTCATAAATACAGTCTGAAGCACTCTTCCCTAGTGACCTGCCAATTCAAATTGCAGCTCTTCAGATTATCATTTGTACCAAAAGATTTCCCAAAGTGAATGAAATTTGATGCAAAGAGGGAAATCTTTCTTCAAATACAGATGTTCTTTTATATTCTTCTTTCTCAGAACAGCAGATGCAGAAGCAAAATAGCATAAATTATGATTGACCTCAGCAGGAATAATTTATGCTCCTGAGACACTTTATGTGTGTAGCCAGGAGGGAGCTGTCTGACTGTATGAATTTTTACACATCTTTCAGCTAATTTACAGATCTGGTGTAAAACTCAAGGACATCATAAATATTTGTGGCATCCTCTAAAGAGCTTCGGGTTCATAAACCAATTAATCTATTACAATGATCTACAAATTATCCCCTTCATCTCCAAAAGAAACAATCTTCATTTTATTGAAAAACAACATAGGAGAGGGCAGATCAAGGAGATTTTTCATGGTATGAAATGTGTGTCTCTTTGCAGCAGGAGGAAAGCCACATGATTTCCTTTTCTAAGACATACCAAAAAATTTGTAACCCCTACAGTCAAATACTGGAAACCAGAGTGGGGGCATGTATTACTTGTGATCCACTGCAATTATCGGGATGTTAATATCTACTTAGAGGTCTCCATCTGTTAACGGTACTAAAGCTTATATTTTCAACTTCTCACCTTCCAGAAACTCACTTATTTTTAACAATCACTAACATTTCCTTCTTAACCATTACCATTGTGTCATTTTATAAACAATAGGGGACATCTTGAAAAACAGGGTCAGACCTCACATGACTTAATTAGCTGTATTCCATTAATTTTCATTTGAATTTTCATTTGGTTTGCAGTACTAGAAAATTTGGACATGAACTTCAAAACACAGCATGATGATAAATAACCATTCTTGATACAGGTATGCTGCCACAAAAAAATTTGCCCACAGATGGCAAATTGCATTTAATGCCATCTCCTTGCAGAGAGTCCCATAATCTGCCAGTTACAACAATATTCTCAAAAGGAGCCAAACTCAGCACTAAACGATAACAAAAAGAATTAAAATGCCCACAGTGAATATATTCCATAGTTTTAGAGCCTCAGCCTCTCTCCCCCTTACATTTTTAAATTATTTATGCTCTATTTATTTTACTTAGGAACTTACAAAGAAATCTGCAATTATAAGAATCCAGCAAGTAATACGTAACTAAAAAGAAAATAAACATATTTATTTTCTTTTGCAGTGCTGACAAGTATTATTTGTAATTGTTTCAGGTAAAAACATTAAAACATTTCAGAAAAAAAAATTATTTTAAGCTTCCCCATTAAAACTACTGACAAAAAATTCCAGAAACAGTTTAAATTTTGCTGAGTCTGCTGCTGGCAATGCTCCTTCAAATCATGAAAATCAGTATCATTTCCATCAATTTTACCAATTCAGTTTTAGCAGTTTCACAGACATTTCCTTACTCCTTCACTGGCTGAACTGTGGAGCGGAATCCATCAGTGTTGCAGAAAAAGCAGTTAATTTCAAAGAGAATTTTATCAGATGAGACAAGTGGGAACGTATCATACAAACAACACCTCTATCACCATATTAGATCAGTAAGGTAATGGAATGACAGGCTACATTCGTTCAGTACTCACAATATAATTGCACAGCACACTCAAATGATCCCACAAATGGCCACATTACTGGAGCCAAGGTTATTATAAGAAATGGCAGAATGTGGTTGTGGGAATGTAAGGTGAAACAAGTTAATAACTTCCTATTATCTACTGGTAAAGCTGCTACCTCCATATGTGAAAATAAATGACACGAGAGAAAAGCTAAATTAAACAACCAGTAATTTATGTGAGGTAGAAATGGAGTGCAGATGGTGATCCTAAGTTGCACATATCACAGCAACAGTAAAAATCACCTCCTTCTATTGGGAAAACACTCATTTCAATGGCTTCTTTAGTGAAAAGCATGCAAAGGTAGAAAGCTCTTAAAAGCATTAGAGAAACATTAGGGTAACTACTTTTACACATAAGCAAAAAAAGAAATCTGAGCGCTGCTAAGCCTCTCTATTCCACAGCCTGATAATAAGAATCTGGGAGAACATCTAGATGTCCTGACTCAAATCCCTCATCTGCCTCAAGGACTTCTGACCTGCATGTTTCTACTCCTCCTCATGATTCAACCACAAAACTACAGGGAGTTTCTCAGAAATTGTTGAATGCTTCACTGATTTTCTGACCAATTTAAACAGAAGAGCTCCAGCAGAGCTGATGGAAATATCCTCAGAATACTAACTTAATTCAGGAGGTCTACTTGGTTCTAGGCCTTCATGTCCTCTGGGTCACAAAGACTGAAATGGAGGCTTCCCAAATATAGTCCAGTTTTCAAAACACTGACCTACTGGATAAAGCAGAAGTCTGATTCACCTGTTCCAAAATTTCCTGTCACGCCAGTCAGGTCCTTCTTTTCCAGCAGAAAAACAGTGTTCAAGGGGAGAAATACCATGAGAATCAAATCACTGAGAAATTGGTAGAAATACTTCTGTCAAGTTGAAAGCGGTTTATGCAAGAGAGCTGGTAAAACCTGAAACTGCTCCTTCATGTGTTTTCAGTGGCTTTTTGAAAGAACACTGTTAGCATCCTTCTAACATCTGGTTCCACAGGTGAAGAAGTCGGGGCAATGCCTATTCTGTGAATCCCAAAGGAGGTGAAAAACAGAGCCAGATGTCAAAATCAACTGACTTTGAGCATACCTAGAGGCATAAACATGGGAACCACAACTTACATAAAGATTTTGTGAATAATGGAAGTGTCTGGAAGTTCTTATTTACATTTTTTTATGCTATGCAGTTACCTACATTTCTCTAGTCACTGTTTCAAGTGGATTTCTTTCTATACATTTTTTTTTTCTGAATCTGATATTGCAACAAACATTATTTAATTCTATGGGTAGTTTTTTAATTCTGTAGAAAAGTCACAGTTCTTGTCTGATTTCTACAGAATTACGCACCCAAATGTACGAGATGTTAGACATTCTTTAAAACCTGAAAAATATTATCAGTAGATTTGTAACAGACTTTGCAATATTTTTACTAAATTATTTATCTAGTATTTCACAAATACCTACAGGTTTCTCAGTTCAAAGCCTGAAAAGACTGCAATGCATGTTGCCTCCATTGGCACGTAGGCCAATTTAGAAGAGTTGCAATCCTTTGGCACTATATCCAAAAAATCACTTGTCTCAGAAGCAGCATGGCATGAATATATCACATATATCTGTACAACTAACATAAATGTTTCAATGGGAAATTACATAAAGGCATAAGGAAATAGCTGTGCAGAATCACAGAACATTCTGAGTTGGAAGGAACCAGAAAGGATCACTGAAGTCCTACTCCTGGCTGTGCACAGTGTCACACCATGTCTGTTGTCCAAAAGCTTCTTGAACACTAGCAGGTTTGGTGCCATGACCACTGCCCTGAGGAGCCTGTTCCAATACCCAGCCACCTTCTAGGTGAAGAACCTTATCCTAATATCCAGCCTAAACCTGACCTGACACAACTTCAGGCCTTTCCTTGGATTCTGTCACCGCTACCACAGAGAAGAGATCAGTGCCTGCCCCTCTTTTTCCCCTCCTGAGGAAGCTGTAACTGCAGTGAGGCCTCCTTTCAGTCTCCTTTCCTCCAGACTGAACAGACCAAGTGACCTCAGCCTCTTTTTATAAGGCTTCCCCTTCAAGAACCTGAACCACCTTCATATCTCTCCTTTGGATGTTCTCTAATAGCTTAATATCTTATACTGTAGTACCCAGAACTGCTCCCAGCACTGGAGATGAGGCTGTCCCAGTGCAGAGCAGAGCAGGACAATCCCTCCCTTGCCTGACTGTGCCTGATGAACTCCAGGACACAGTTTGCCCCTCCTCTTACCGTAAGAATGCAGGCATGGTAGCTACACAGGTAACAGCCACCAAAAGGAGCAGTCTGCAGTTATCCCAGCCACAGAACACAGACACACACACACACACACCCACTGTAAACTCTTCAGATGATGTGCTCCATCTTTATCTTGTACGCCTGTGTCATGCCAGCACAGCTGGGTCCTAACCTCTCATAAGGAGTTCTCCCTGTGACCTCTTATGGTACAAAGACAACAAGAATTGTCCTCAGACAGACCACAAGAATTATAAATCACTATTTAGAAGCGAGAGCAGCAGCAGAGAACTTGTATCTTCTTTCCAGGAGCATAGAAAGAGTCAAAAAGTCAAACTTTAAATTCAATAACATGTCCTACACAAAAATAAGGCTTCCGTTTCATAATATTCACGATATTATAGATAGCAGTGCTGAGACAAATGGTCTGTCAGCATATAAAGAACACTGGAAATCAGTGGGAAAAGCTAAGAAAAACCATAAAACCCACATACATTTCCATTCAAACAACCATCAGGTATTTTCATTCCATAAAACATTTAAGATGATGATATATAGAGAATAATTAACTGCCTCAGAGAGATCTGGATTAAGAACAAGGCACATGATCTTTGCCTTCTACTTCCACTAATGGCTGGAACACTCCATGAGAATAACCAGACAAATTGAACATTTTTATCTCTGTCTGAAAATTATCACTGATTTAACGACATACACACAGTCCTTTCCAACAGCTTTCACTTCACAAAAAGGAAAAAAAAAAGAGGTTATCTGCTAAAAATCAATAGAGCTCTATATTCTTCACAAGGAAACAGCCCAGATTGCTACTGCACGAGTAGGTTCAGGCTGTGCCTGCTCTAACCTAGCTGCTTTTGTCAAGATTTACACACCTCTTCACGTGAACTCAATGCCTCCTTTATTAGCTTGCCCTAATGCCAAGTAACTATGGAACAGTGTCTACAAATTAATCTAGCACTAAGACAACTGTGTTAAAACCCCATCACCTACACTGTGGAAGTTTTCTGTGATGCTGCTGAGAGCATCTGCCAAGAAAGCTGCTCTAGATTTTCCATTCCAAGCTGCATTTTATATGCCAAGCTTTTTGAACCTTGAAGCTAACATCTACCAAATGAGTTGTCAAATTCCAAAAGAGATTTTCAAAGACATTCTGAAAATACTGTGCTTGTAAAAGAGTTGTTTCCAGCATTCAGAAAATCCTTAGCAACAACTAATTCATTCCATTGCAAATGTATTCCATCTCACTTTTGATGTAATTGCCAAGTACTTCTCCCTCTTATTCAGGCTTTTGGTACCTTTAGACACCAAGTTCTTTTTCTCAAAGATGAAACCGTATGTCTTCCCCAGCCACCTGCTAATAACACGAGGCTTTAAAAATACTTCTACAATATTAACAGTCATAAATTAACAAGTGATATCCTGATTTTTTACTTCCACCATTGGTTTTTGTGTTTTCCTGAACATATACAACTATGAAGTTAATATTTTCTTTATTCCCTGTCTACTGTACTGTTTCTATGCTCTTTGTCTCCTGGAAATAGTAACAGAGAAATTAAACCTCCAGTAGCATTTCCTCTTAAATAGCACAACGCTACATACAATATTAGGACTAAAAAAATGTAGGTTTTCTTGAAGAACTTAAATTCTAAATGCTTTTAGGGAAATCACTTACTGAGCTTCTCTGTACCACAATATTCACTTTAAAAATGACAATCAGCCAATTAACAGTGTCTAAAGAATTAATAGTATCTAGAAATTGAGCTCATTTCTTTCACAGCTCTATGCAAGGTGGTGAGTCTAGTAGGGTTAAGTGTGATCCACTTTTGCTACAGGGATTTTTCCAGTTAAGCACTGTCTCCTTTTAGGGCTTGACCAAGTAACTTTATATTGCCAATAGCACTTACAGAGCAGAGATGCTGCAGAGTGGCTTCAAACACCTAGAAATCTGCTTTAATATTGCTCACTTTACAACATGGAAATACCACACACACAAAAAAAAAAGAAATAAAATACAAAGGGAAAATATATAGTAAGAATCATAAACTCCCAAACTATATTCCATTCTTTCTCCTTTAAAAGTAGCATCACACTGCTATGATGATTGTGATTTCTTTTTTTTCCTGGACTAATGATGCTTTAGCACTCTGCCCTTAAAGCTTCCATTATTGGGATGCAGACAATAGCAGCATCATCACAATTCAAATTTGTATTACCCACTGAAATGTCACCATTATCCTTTTACATTCCTTCTTCACTTGCTCCCAGATTCTCATCAGCCCTTTGTAAATGCATAATGTACAGTGTAAGTTCATTCAAAGGAAAATCCCAACAATCCATGTGGTGGCAGGTGCCAGTTGAAGGCAGGTGTAGACTCGCTGACACAGAGTGTTTAAGCTACATTCAGACCTATGTTCCACAGTCACACTTTTCAACAGCTGACAGGAGTATAGGACTACACAATAAAAATGTTTTACTGGTAAAAATGATTACTAGTTGTGAACAAAACTACTCCATAACACCTTGTGATTGGTGTCTTGACATTTCCCAAATCACTACTCTCCATAAACCCTGAATGATTCACAAAAATCAATGGCTACTGGCAGAACAATATTTTATAAAGGTGACAGGCAACAGGCAGTGCAATGTTATCCTTTCTAACCTGTGTGGCAGTACAGATGATATTATTGCTGTATTTTTAGGCACATATGGCTCTTAATACATATAAATGTGGCTGGAACCATACAAGTAAATAAAGAATAGCTGTTGAATCAATGGGATTAGGGACTCAGTGCATGCACACCGCACAGGAATAACAAGGAAAAAAATGTTGAGGGTAGAGAGAATAAAGACTAAAATATACGAAAATATCACTGCTATCTTATGTATTCTAGCTTTCCACAGGAAAAAATTCACAAAAAATAGGTTTCACATACACAGGGAGTATTTGCTTACATATGAAAAAACTGGTTAGCTACACTTGTTCAGTAATGATAGCCCAAGACAAAAATCTAATATCCATCAAAAAAAGGGATTGCTACTTCAGACATTATTTCTGGTATGAAAAGACTTAGCCCCAGTTCTATGAGATCAATAAGTACATCATCTTAAAAACTGTGTTCACAGTAATGAAAATCAATTGGCTTTGTTGGAAATATAGGCCAGAAGATGTACGAATTAACTGTAGCTTAAAAAACACCCAGAATATTGAAGAATAGTAGCGAGACATTAAAAGAATAACTTCATAAATAATTGAAGAAAAATTGCTAAGAGGAAGGATACGACAAAGTTAAAACACTTATTGACAGTATCAACTCAAAACTGAGTAATAAAATATAATTCATATGGGCCCTAATTTTCTAGGATTCTGCATCCAATGTGGTGTTAGCCATTAGAATCAGATGCCTGGTCCCCTTACTGCCTCTAAAAATAGAAGGAAAAGAACTCCAAATTTGAATAGAAGCATACCAGAACTAAGGATCTAAATAGTTCTAGCTACTTCCCTTATCTCCAGAGCATCTGTCAGCACAGTAAATAAGTTCCAGCTAGTAGCAGAATTTTGAAAAATACGAGAATAAAAGACTTGTGCTTCAAAATTAAATTGTTAACACATGAGGGAATTAATTTATGCTGTGAAGCCCTTACCCTTGGATCTGTACAGAAAAGAGTTACTGAGAGTAGTCAAGGATATTCTAAATGGCATTGACACAGAGGGGCAACTCAAACCAGGGTCACCTGGAGTCAGAACTACATTCATGGAGTAATTCAGTCTGGGAAGTAAACATAGAAACAGAGAAGTTGCAGAAGCACTTTTTGTATGAGGGTTTCTCCATGCTAACTCCTTTGTTTACTTTTTATTTTACACAAGACAGAAGTTTTCTTTGGATTTAATCACCTATGAAAAGATAGCCTTGCTGGCTTTTAATACCATTAAGCTCCAAACGTTCCTTCTTATCAAAAAAGTTTGAAAATTCCATAGCTGTTTTGTTGATGTTAACAGAGGAATCAAGCCATCAAGCCATTTTGCCATCAGACTCCAAAGGGTGTGTTCTCCAGCCTTTCTTTAGGATAGCAGGAAGATGTAAGAAGTCATGAGTGAAACGGGATGAAAATAGTGCACTAGGGCACATTTGCTAAACCCAGAGGGTACAAGCCAGAAAAGAATTAATATCTGAAGCTGTGCTAGTAACAGTATTAAAAAAAACCACCACTCTGGACTTTCTGTTTTCTCTTGTAGTTTATACAAATTAAGGACAGAAATATAGAAAAGGACTTTGCCCATGAAATGGTGAAAAAGTGTTGGGGGGGTCAGGAAGGAGAATTACCTGTGCTAGAACCACTACAATAAAATTCAAGAACATTTTTATTCTGTATCCTTTACATTTCAATAAACAGAGGAGCTGATCACTTATGGTGATCAAGATTCCCAGAACAGAGGTTGTAAGAATCCATGGAAAAAAATTAGAAGCTTTTTGAAGTAAAAAATTTTCCTATGTTCTATAATTTAAGACAATTAGATGCTTATCCTAAACTTCATTAATGACTGCTTCTAAAATATGAAATACACAAGCTACATGTGAAACCAAGATTTTTAATTCCAAGTTTCAGAAATTATGACCCTTGATGCTGTTACTACCTGTTACCTCCACCAATCCTTTCTGCCCCAACCAGGGTACTGCTAATTTTCTCAACTTCCTCAGGCCCTCTATAGTGTATATTTTACCCCACTTACAGTTTAAAGTTTTGTGATGGTTGAAATAAACTCCTACCTGTCTCACATACAACTTTCTTACATAAGGAAAAGGGACTAGATCTACTTTGACTGGAGTAGCAAATGCATTAAACTTGGTTATAAATACACCTCACTACAATATTCTTAGTAAAAAAGTAATTGAATGAAATTCTTGTGTTGATTTTAAGGAAGAGGTCAGGCATGAGGACCTGCTGATCCCAGCTAGCTAGGAGACTCTATGAATTATTCACTATTTTACTGTATGATCAGAATTTTTATTTTTCATGAGTTCTACTGTTGGCCTTGGTTTATTTATGCCAAATACATAAGAATGAAACTCAAGGTATCAGGGGTTTATATAGAATGAAACAAAAATCTGTACACTGGAAGACAAACAGGTCAGATGCCAGGTTTCTAAACAGGAATTAAATTCAGCTGTAATTTGAGGTCATAGCCTATAACCTAAAATCTCATCAATATTCATTAATCTTGTGTATGCACATCGAGAGTGTGGGATGTGTGTGAGAAATCTCCAAAGAGGCTTCATCTAGTCAAGATTTTTCTATTTGTGTTTTTCTGAAAGAGCAGAGATAAGATAGCATTAAAAAAAAATAGAACAGCTTCCTTTTGACCTACAAGATCTATCCAAGACTTTTGACTGAAAATTATGTGACTTATTTATACAATTAAATCCCTACCATGCTTCATGAAAGTAACTTCTTATTTCTATAAAAGATGCAGAAATATAAACCAGAATGTGCCCTCCTATTGATACTTAGACAGTTTTATGAGAATTAAAATAGAAAGGGAAGTCTGTTCTTCTCACAATTTCCTTTGCTCTAAGACATATTTATTAAGATATTTTGATTGAATCCCAGTACATTCAGGGCTTGCAGCCATCACTGACATCTGCAAAAAGCTACAGATCTTTTCAACAGGAAATACTTCCTTTCTAGCAGATCTTATTTGCAATTTTGCCAAATTCCCCTCAAGCCAATGACTCACATTTGTATTTGGCCTCACTCTATTGCATTGGGAATTTTACATTCTCGTCTGTACTCATGGCCTGTCTTTCACTATTTAGATAAAAGAAAGCAAACTGACAGCACAACAACATAAGTACAGCTTTAATTTCTTGCAGTGCAAATAAAGCCCCAAGGGTTTACTCCTCAGCAAACAGAACTGGAAGCTGCAAATTAATCTGGCTGAAAGTTCCTAATATTACAAGTAGTAAGGGATCATTAAGCTCTCAGCAGTATAGGGTTATAAACAGCCTTTTGTAAACTGTGACAACCAAATATGAGCCTAGGAGTAAAATATGTGTGTGTGCCTGCAAGGAGCTCCCCTCACAGGTATGGGTCTCAGACGCCTGTAAATCCATGGCAAGAAGATACAGATTTGCAACCATTCCAGAGACAACTGTGGCTTTCCTGCAGTAAGGACACACATGTGCACAGCTCTACTCCAGCATAACCTATTAACCACCAATTTAGCAGTGACCAGCAGCCTGACCCCAAAAACCAAGTTTAATATCAAAGTTTTGAGAAGAGTGCTGCCAGTATCAAAATTGGATTCCAAAATCTTCCAGAAGTTCAGCATTACAGAAGAATAAATGTGAAGGGAAGCTGACTGGATGAAGAAATGAAAGAAGAAATGGATAACATAAATTCTTCTCATGATAGCTTTTAAGTGAAAACTAGTTTGTCAAAAGTAACTTTGATGAGGTAATCAGTCTAATTTTATTAATATACAACAATTATTTCCTTTGCATTTATAAAAGACCTTGTTATATAAGGACTGGTGTACCAATGCCATTATGTACGCTGCTAAAAATAAAAATGGGGGTATAAATTTTACAGCTTCATTGCACTTCAGTTGATATAAGAACAATCCACAGAACAATCTCACCTCAAGAGCCTCCATATTTAGCAAAAAAATAATTACTTCGCAAACTTGTCTTTTTGCAAAGAAAATCAATGTCATTTTATGATTGTTAGGCTGATTTAGTCCCCCTTTATATTCAAATACTACCTCTATTTCTTTATTTATGTAATCCATTACAGCATTGACTTTTCCTCATTTCAAACAGCATAGTGCCTACATAAACATCCTACCACTCCTGACTATTTCAAGCATGCCTACTATTATTGCATAAATAGTGGGTGATGTATCATCTCTAGTTTAGGCAAAGCACCATGGTTAATATGGTATGGCAGAATAAGTTCTATTCTGCATGCCATTACTTTTAAGTATGTTCCCCATCTCTTTATAGTCAGTCATAATGGGCTTTCTTGCTTGTGTCTGACTTTTGTATTAATTTTTACTTCTTTTTTTCTGTGTGGGTAACTTCAGTATTCCAAGAGAATTATATCCTCCCACCTTTATAGTGGTACTGACGTCATACTCGTTCTCTTGTGCTTTATCATCCAGATATCATCTTTTTGTTCAACATTAATCTGTGAACAACCATGCCAAAAAAAGAACCTCTAAGTACAATAAAAAATAAGGCACTATTCTACTTTATGTTACGTAGCCTAATGCATCTTACATCTCACAATTCTTATTTCTCTCATATGATCTAGTTCAGATGAGTGAACAGTGAAAAGACCTTCCCACTAATTCAACTGAACTTTTGCCCTTCACATAAATGTAATAAATACTTCACTTATTAAATAAGTTAGTGTATGTCTACCAGTTGACAAATACTGCCATTTTTAAGCAAACTGCAAATCCTTTAAATCTAAATTTAACAATAGTTAATTGAAGACTCAGGGCAAAGGCCAGAGGGAGATCTGAAGTCATATTTACCAACCAATCCTCTCCAAGAGATATTACATCTAAATTTTTAGTGAAATACTCTCTCAGTGATGTTTAAATTTCCCCTAGATTTAAACTTCATAGAACATATATGTGTTCCTTTTTCACCCCTCAAATTTGCTTCTTAATAAATGTAGACAAAAATGTGCATGTGTGTAATAACACTGAAGAGTATGAACACTGCATTGAACATATTAATTAATAATTACTTAACTAAGTAATAATCACTGCTACTGCTGCTGGTGTGTCAACTAAAAGACTGCAGTGGCTGATCTCAGCACACATAAGGACAACTCCTACTTCAAGAAATTACAGAATCTTCCTTCAGTATTAATGAATTAACAATAATAACAATTACTGAAGCCTTAGGGGAAAAAAAAAGGTTGCTAACTTAATTTTTTTTTTTTGGTACCTTTGTTTTCTTTATATCTTAACAAAAGAAAAAACAGATGAAGGGATTTTCTGACAGTGGGCTATGTCTGGTGGATTAAGGAACAGCAGCTCTTCTGTGAAAGTAATTCTCCTTTTTTTCCTGGCTGACTGATGGCCTGGTACTATGACTTGGTTCCAAGAACAGGGAGGAAATCCAGGAAATAGATTCATAAAAAGGATATAAATTTCTGTGGTATCACTAACAGTATACTATCGAGGAAATTCATATGTACTTAGCATTTGTAATTCAGTTTTAAAATCTATTTTAAATATATACATGAACTCAAGCGTGCTGACATTAAATCAATTTCCTTGAATTCAAGCCAAAAATTTCATTCAAAAGTTTTTATAAAGTGTTTAGAAATCTGGCTCTATGAATACAATAAGATTTTGACATTATTTCTACTCAATTACAGATTCACTTGACAGCTATTTTGTAATTTTCATAATACTTTCCTTTATTTAGGACTTTAATGGTAACTTTCAAGGATTTTCTTTCTCTTTACAAAAACATTCTGTACAACTTATGCTGACTTCTATCAGTAAGAGTAATAGAAGAGTGGAAAAAACCCTCAGTAAGAATAGGTTTTTGTTCTGTTTTCCACCTTAGACATCAATCCACCTTGACCAAATGTACATAACCCCTTTTTTTCCTACTGAAAACTCCGTTTCTTAGTGGCAGAGGTGCTTGGGTGAAGAATGTAACATGGCCAGGATTTCTGGACTATTGATGAAAATAAATCAGTCTAAGTGGATTTCCAACACATTCAGAGCACAGAAGACCCACAGTAGTTAAGTAGGACAGACAATATCCTTCTATGCCAGTCAACAGAATTTAGGGGCAGACAAGGTGCATTTTTGGAAAGTGAGTTTTGTGAGCTGCAGTCTTTGAGCAGAGCAGTGGAATCTTCCATGTCAAAAGCAAAAGTGAAATAAGAGCAAGTGAAGCTCTAGTATGCAAAACAATGATTCATTACAACTAGGTTTTTAATTCTATAAACTAATTTCAACAATTATCTCCTTACAGCATTGAATTCTGTAAGCTTATTTATCACTCTGAACTTTAAGGACTAAGTAGAAATTTAAAAACTTAAAACATCAAGTATTTTTCTTCCGGAAAGAAAATGTAAAATTTTAAATGCAATCAATGTGTCAAACTCATGTTCAGGTGAAGTTTATTCATCAGCAGCTCCCCTGCTAAAAACCCTACAAGATCTTATAAACCAGTCTGTCTGTGAAAAATTATAGTGGTAGAAAAGACACAGCAGTAAGAGAGTGAAAATGTTGAGTCATAATACATTTAAAATTTAAAAAAAACCTAAAAAACAAAAATCGTAAGAAGAAAAAATGTCTCTTGACTAGAGCTAGATATGTTCTCACAGAAAGCTGAATTCATCAAAAGAAGTCTCATACTTTCACTGCTGTAAAGAATGTTACATTCAATATTTTATTTTCTCCAGCAGTTGAAACACTACATGATGTGATTTAGAGTCAGTCACAAATTTAGTATTAACCTAAAGCAATTGATTACTGGGTCTGGTCTCAGTCCAGAGCTATTAATGGGCTTCATTAAATTAATCTAGTATAGATGTTTACATAGAGTTGTCCTCTTTATAGGATAACATGGAATAAAATGTTCAAGCACTGGACTTTATTGATAAAGCAGAAATATTGAGTCATCTAGAAACAGGAAATGGAGGAAGTTTTTACTTTGTTGAGTCAAGGAGTTATAAACAGACATGGCAACTTCAGGAGATGACACCTGATTACAAAAAAGCAGGTATTTGTGTCTCCAGTGAGACATGCCAGTTCCTCCTTTAGAAACTTGGAATTATCTACTAATGCATGGTGGGATGCATCCTAGAAGGTCCCTCCCAGGCCACTGTGTAACTGTGTAATCACTTCCCACATTCACAAGTCAAAGAGTCAAAGGAAAGCCCAGTAAATGAAACATGTGCAAAATTTAAAATTTCTCCAATTCTCTAAGAGCTGTTCACAAGTTCCTCAAAAAAAAAAAAAAAAAAAAAAAAGATGTGATAAGCAGAGGAGCTGCTGCAGCTCTAACAGCACCACAGGAGCATGCAATGATGGCTTCCATTGCTACTGCAGGTAACCACAAATAACTGAGCAGGTTGATGTGAGAAGAGAAAGGGGATTGCTTTGGGGCCAGGAACTCAAGGAAAAACTCCTGCAGCCAGTACAATGCAACCAAATAAGTTAGAGAAGCCAGTAAGCCTACACTCATACACATTCCAAAGTGGAACATGAAATCTAGGCTTTCTAAACATACAGAGGAGTCAAAATCTTGGCTCTTTGCTGCAGACTGTAAAGCTACTGCAAGGAACACATTCATTTCCCTATTCAATTTACCTCCTCAGCCTTCATTACAAAGCAAAAATTAAAGGGCAGAGAAACTACTCTAGTCTTACATGAATGCAAAATTAATTCTATCACACTGAAAATGGATTACAGCTCCGAGCAAATTTTATTGGAAATTCTTTGAAAAAACAGAAATAGCTAGTCCTTATAATTAAAAATAAAAAAGAAAAAAAAAGGAAAAAAATAACAAAAATAAAAAAAAGGCTATTTTCAGTTGGAAGGAAATCTGTTACTAAAATAGCATTTTATTTTTAAGAAAGCCAAGAGAAACCATTAAAATTTTGAAAGAGCTGCAAAATATTGTGAGGATATCCAGCTTATACATAATTCCACATCTGCCAATAAAGGCTTTAATTCCAAATTGGAAGAAAATAGTTTTTAACTGCCAAGTAACCAAAGCATAACAATGCAATTGCATTATACTCGGGCTTTCTGAACTGTTTATTCAAACACTACAAGTTGACTATGAAGAACACTGAATGTTGTAGAAAACAATGAGATATAAGTAACTTGAACACTTAAACTGGAACTCTTAAAGTGAAAATAAACTCGAGATAGCTCTACAAATCACACTACATATCAGCTCACCATATGGAAGTTACAAAATTGTATTAGTTACAGGAAAACATCACTTATGAGCTCTCAGTCTAAGTATATGAAAAGAAGGCAAATAAAGGCAAATTTAAATTTATACAGACTTTTAATGCAGAACAGAACTAGAAAAAGAACTAAACAACCTGCCAGGTTACTGGTTAAAATAGAGAGTGATCAGTATTAATACAATGTTAGCCTCTTCTCATCTGCCTTCACCAGAGTGCTGTCCACACTGCTGTTCTGCTTTTAAAACTGACAGGCACCAAGTAAGTGAGTGATGTCATTTTTATCAGGAAGAACACAAAATACTGAGATTCTGGATTTAAATAGGGACAAATACAAGGAAAAGTTCTCCATCTTCAAAACCTAACAAAGGCTTTTACTGACAAATGGGTCTGAGTGTTAGGCCAGCCACTGCCCTTTTAAAAAGCACCTTTACTGAAACTTCTCCAGATGCAGAGGCCAAACTTGAACACCACTCACACACACAGAAACAACTTCTTCCATGCTGAACAGACAAACATATTTAGTGATGTGAAGGTCCATTACATTGCTGACACAGACTTCAATACTGTGTGATTGGCAATATAAAATGGCAGAGCCTATTTACTCTGTGATTCTCAGATTCTTTGTTCAACCTAGTTAAGAAATACTACCCACTAACAACTTGAAAAGTTTATTTTCATGGATAACTGGATTTTCTATACGTTTTCTCTATCTGAAACTTACAATAGTAAGAAATCAGCAATCAATTCAGCATTAAGTACTGCTGACCTGCTTACGTAAGAGTTAACATTTGTATTCTTCAAAAGTGCAGAATGACATGCCTGTGCCCATTACATTCTCCTGAGCAGAAATTAAACATTTCAAAAACACAACTATGAAAAATGAAAGCTTAGCTTTAAATGGGTGTGAAGCTGGAGAAGAAACCAGTGGAAGCTCCTTATTAGAATTGTGCCAAGTGTTGGTGGTTATTCTCCAGAATACATTGGTTTACTGTCTTTCTAAGTGTTGTTAAAACCATCTTTGTCAGAAAGTGTAATCCCATAGTCACATAAAAATTATTGTAAAAAGTCAGACTGAATTTGTAAAAGATCTGATGGTGCCAGCTAGCAGGTCTTTCTCCCACTTGCTCAGAGTCTGTGGCCTCACTGATCTGTTTGCTGAAAGCACAATTTGGTATCTGGTTTCCCTCTGCAGTGAAAGAAACTGTGCTGTTAAGACAAATGATTTTAGGGAACATGCAAATCTCTCAAGTAAGCAGAGAGATGCAAATGAACACACCCCCCTGCTGAACAAATGCAATGTTCCAAATTCATCAAGGGTAACCCTGAGGGCACTGCTTGGCTTCAAAGAAAATGCACAGGAGGAGCTGTGGGGGGAGTCTGTCCGGTCACCTGTGCTTCAGTCAAAGCATGCCAGTATAGCTGATGATCCTAAAGAATTTTAGATTTCATTTAACCTATGGTTACAAAATTATGTTATTCCAAAATTAATCAATTACTTTTAAATTGAAAAAAAATTAGATCCCAAGGCCATTATTCAAGAAGGGACTCTGTTTTTTTTATCTTGCTTTACCCATTTGCTTTCCAGCTTTGATTTATCAGGTTTCCTACAAAAAAATTCTTTGAAATTAGGAACTAAAGCAACTGAACCATATTTGCATAAAAACAACTTCAATGGGGTGCATGAAGCTTAACTTGATAGCTCTCCTATGATTGATGCAATTGTTATCAGCAAAAGAGAGAGAAAAGGGGAAGAAAATTTGTGAGAGAAAGAACAATGTCTATAAACTAGCATAAATGCTCTTCTCACTTTCTTCTGTGTGAAGACTTGTTTCCATCTAAACTACAGAATATATCAGAGAACTGAATGTGATCTGACAGCTAATCTTAAATTGTCCCACTATATAAAAAAGGGGAACAAAAAATTCCACAGATAATATAGTCCACTATATTATCTATCATACTTTGAGGCAGTTGTATAGGGCTAGAGCAACTCTGCCACAAAGGCTGAGAGAGCTGGGGTTATTCAGTGTGGAAAAGGCTACAAGAAGACGTAATTGCAGCCTGCCAGTAGCTAAAGGGAGCCTAAAAGAAAACCAGAGAGGGATTTTCTAGAAGGGCAGGTAGTGACAGGACAAGAGGCAATGTCTTCAAACTGAAAAAGTAGGTTAGATGTTAGGAAGAAAATCATCACTGAGACTGGTGGGACAATGGAGCAGACAGCCAAGATGTCCCATCTCTGGAAGTGTTCAAGGCCAGGTAGGATGGGGCCCTGGTCTAGTGGAAGGTGCCCCTGCCCACAGCAGATGGGTTGGAACTAGATGACCTTTTAAAGTCCCTTCCAACCCAAACCATTGTTTTCAAATCTAATACATAATGTAGCATTCACTGAAAAGACTGCTTGATATATTCTGCAGTCTTTCTTGAGATCCATCCCTTCCTAAGGAATTGGTATTTCTGGTGCAATGGGGAATCATATGGCCCCTTTCTCATGCTCAGATACATTTACAGACAGGAGTCTCACTGTCTCATGAAGAGATCATTGAACAAGATGTCACACAAATGCCTCTAAGTACTGTGCTCTATGGCATGCTAGAGTCACTTCTCCCTGAACCACCTGAGGCATGAATGAACTCATAAACCAGAAACTTCTACTGAATGTGTCCTGCCTTCAATCGCACAGGTTTTCGTTTTCAGAATTGAGATAAAAGCCCTTCAAGGAGTGTGGAGCACAGTGACAGACACTGCTCCATTTGAACACTGTAGCCAGAAACAGGAACAGTGCAAGAGCAAAGGTCAAGTGGTTGAGACACATAGACTCTGACTTAAGACATTCTATGTATTCTTGTGCCTAAAAAAGGAGAGATCCCAGGTAAAAATCTAACAATTATTCTAACTCTTTGCCCACAAAACAGTAAAAGACAGCATTTTTAAAATCCTATGCTTTCTTTAGAAGTTTGCCTTTCTATTGATCAAAATTCCACAAAGTTTCAGTAAGACTGACTGGACAAACAAACTTTAAAAACAGATTTTCTGTTTCCAAAAGTACTCAAGCAGGGTAGTAAAGAGAATCTCCACACACACCTATAAGCTTTGGCTCTTTGTAACTTCCCATTCAGCCACAACATACATTTCAGCTTAGTATGCACCCTAATCATACATACTCAAAAATTTCTTACTTGAAGAATTACAGTCAGCTGTCATCTAGGCCATGTGTCCACCGTATACTTCACTGAGTGCAGTGAAACCTAAGAGCTCAAGTATTTGAAGCAGAAACATTTGTTGTGGTTTGTACTTCCAGGCACTTTGTAAAACACTTCCTCTAGCAAATATAATATACATTTTATCCTTTTATTTCAACATCTGATTTTAGTAGTATTTTAGAAAATTAGAGGAATGCTTACGTCAACTTTTTGGAAGAGATTTTCACATCAAACCTTTCTGCTATTGATTTTGCAATCACAACAACTCTGTTTTGGAGAAAATGCTAGTAATACAGAGATGCAAAGCTGGCTGATACTAATAACAAGGAGTTTGCACATAATACTTGCATGTAACATGTATCTAAGGCCAGATTATGAAGACTAGGAAGAGATCTACAAATTCAATACCATTTTCACTAATATCATATAGCAAATAATTTTACTACCATAATCAGTCTTTTTTACCTAGGTTACTTGTTCATCAAAATATTTTCCTGTGGTTACCAGTCTGGAACACTCCTGCTCCAAAGATAAGTTTTAATTAATGCAAATCCTGCTAAGATCTGTCACAATGAAACATAACAACTTGATGAATTCTGTTGTTCCTAAAAGACCTGATATTATTATGAAACAGAATTATTCTTAGGGTTTTTTAGAAAAGCTATGGCACAAAATACAGGATGGCTTTTGCATCGAGCAAACTCTTCCGAATGAGGTTCAGTCTCCACTGTAAGGCAGGACATTTTGCCTGTTGCCAGCATAATGGTTTACCTGCATTAGACCTTCAGATCTGCTAGATTACCTTCTTTCAAACATTTTCCTTTCAGATTGTTCACAGTGGTACATTTAATCTGCAACCAAAGATGGAAATAAATCATAAAAATAGACAAATGCATTCTGGAGCTGACATATGAACTATATCTTAACTGGTGACCATCCCGATTAGCTCTGAGATGCACAGGTTACATGTAAATAGCAGCCCAGGGGCCATTTGCAGTCAGTCCTGGACCACTCCAGCATTTGTGCTTAGGTTTGATTTCCACAAAAACCATGGCACATTCAGGAGGACAGGGATGAAGTGTACACAGCTGCCACCTCCACAAAGAGATGGGACACAGCTGGAGAGCAGCCTTCCCAGGAAGGCACCTTCTTTTAAGCACAGCCTTCTTCCCTCCAGAAGCTAACCCCACCATTCACCTCTGACTCTCCCTTGGGCGTGGATTCCGACATTTTCCGAAGTCTGGGTTGCCTATTACACTCAAAGCAGGGACTGCTTAGATAAGACCACTCCTCTTGGCATTTGTTGCTGAAAGGCTCTTCATTGCCTCAGAGCTTTATTTATCTAGATTGGCTTGAGCTTTACAGGACAAGAGAAGCAGTTCATGTATTTTTTCATTATTTTCTCTTTAAGAAACTCCATCTTAACACTACATTCTTCTCAAGCTTCCCTTTCTCTTTATACAAAAGACTATTTCTGCTTATCCCTCCAGTCCCTAACCAATGAATCTTAGAGATTTTCTTATACTTCAGCCCACCCTAGGATTAGAAAATGAGGGCAATTAATGGCTCCTCTTTTGGATCTATTCTTACACAATGCTTATATTCAAAACAAAACAAAACAAAAAAATAAAAAAGAGATACCTACCCAATTAAAAAATCATCTGAAAGTAGAGATTTTAAAATGCAAAGCACAGCATTTCAGCATGCCCAGCAACAGAAGGGTCTAACAAGGTGCCTACAAAATCTGTTTTCTATTATCACTTTATAACTATAACCTTGGCACTTACACAGATTATGAGACACCATAACTCTAAACAGGAAACAAATAAAAAATACAAACACACCAACAAACCTGATCTAAGGTAGTCAAAGTTTAATTACATAAATAGTGATCCAATGTAACCTGTCAGTATCTAAAAAGCACAATAATTCTTGTCACATAAGTTTATTAGTCTGCCAGTCAGCTTTGTCTTATTTTCCAGTAGCAATGGCAATAACTGGATTTGAAACATATTTATTTTCCTTTGATAGCTCTACATATGCATTTGCACATTGACATAATTATAAAGAACAAAAAATATCCAGCTATGTGTGCAAACAAATAGGTGACCATATTTTTGAGAGGAATAATGGGCACTAACTGGTCCTGCTAGAGAGAAAGAAGCATTTACTCTCATTAAGTCAGTCAAATCTCACAGGAAATACACTATGCTAGATTGTGATCTTCAGCTTGCAATCATGGCAAGTACTTGAATGCAGGAAAAGGAGTAAAAGCCATGACAAAAGGAGTAAGATCAAGTTGATGATAAAGCAGACATTTTGAATCTGGGGTATGAATTTCATGCAATTAAGACTGTGATTTTAAAAATACTTGACAAAGCCATTCTTTGGGGCTATTCAGATAACTCATTTACCATGTACTTTCTTCACAAGCATTGAACAAGAAAAAAAAAAAACCAACAAGCTAAATATGTCAAGTAAATTATGCAGAGTGATCCAGTCACTTGTGGCAAGATACAAAAGACACTTAAAGGTTGTGACACTGAACAAGGCAACAGATGCTGAGAACCCAGCTCCTTGGAGCAGAAAGCACAGCCCTAACTTCAACACCTAAAGTTACTGTACAGTGGGTAGAGAAGTTGCCTAAAAGTAGAACAGGCTCAGAACAGAAACACTTAAACAATTCACATGAAAAATCCACAGGGGAAGATCTTCTTAAATCTTTTCCATTTACAGCAACTCAGCTGGGTGTCAGAGACATCCCAAACTGGAAAATTACAACCTGCGTTGACCAACACCTGCTCTGTTACAGATTACAATTGTCAGACTGACACTCAGATTTTGTTTACTGTGTTTAGGCATCTAAGCCATGAGAACATGCTCCACCCTTATTTTACCAAATCAGTGCAAGCCAGAGGGAGGAAGCAAGAATGGAGTTGTTTTCCTGTCCCCAAGATTGCACCAGGCACCAACATAGAGTGGGGCACAGACAAGATAAAAAACTGCTTTGCACGAAAGAACTTCAGGCTCCTGGTGGACAAGTGAAGAGTAGTCAGAGCAAGTCTTCCTTATTTCCTTGTGCCTCTAATGATTTCTACTGTGGGAGTACATAAAAGCAGATAAAAATTAGGGCTAACCACTCAATAATGCTAGTTGCTAACAGTGAATATTCACTAAAGCATTTTGATTGGCCTACTGGTCAATAGTAACATATACACCATAAGTAAATGTGATAAGAATCCAAGACAACTCCTGAAATACTCAAAGTTCAGACTGTCAAAAAAAGATTCATTTACACACCACTGAAATACTGATAGGTTGCAGAAATATTCCTGTTCTCTGTCTTACAGTAATAACAGAAATATAAGAAAGTAAAGACATAAAAACCTAACTGATTTAAATTTCCTGGTTTGTAGTTTTTAAATCTGCAATTACCTCAATCCTTTCCAAAATAAAATAAGTAATAAAGTATATAAGGTAATACCTAATTTGTTTTTCAGGTTTAAAATTCTAAGAGCCAATACAATTTTATTCTTATCTTAGGAAAAAACTAACTACCAGACAAATACTGGGTGTGTTTAAGAGAGATACAGGGTAGTAGTATTATCTCCAATGTGATAAATTGAACTATTTATCTACAGTGTTGTTTGTTTCATAACCTTGATAAAATACTAAATTAAAAAAAATAAAATGCTTAGGCTTTTGGAGAAATTAGTTTAATAAATCATCTCAAAGAAGAGATAAATAATCAAGCTACAGCATTCTGGAAAAGAATTGCAAGTGAATCTGTAGTTCTTAAACAGCAGCAAAAAATGCAAAAAACAAACAGTATGAACTAAAAAATATATGTGACAAGTGTTAGACCTGAAATATTTGGATATATAAATTTTATTTTAACACAGCCAGGTTTTGTTGGCAAATCTTGCAACAAATGGACTAATGCTCCAGCTGGTATCAATGACAGAGCTCTCAATGATTCCAAGCAACTGCTCCAATTCAGATAGAAGCAAAATGCTTTCCCAGCCCAGGGGAATATCTTAAATTCTTCCACAAACATACACAAAAATAGAAACAAACAGAAAATAAAACCGTAACTCCCTTTGCTTCTCTCTGCATACTTCATGCATTTGTACATTCATGCAATCATTTCTCTCAAATCTCAAAATGAGTTTAATGACAAGAAAACTCAGCAAAACCAATAAATATTTAGCGAAGTTCACAAAAAGCAAAATTACACCATGTTAACATAACAAAATACAGCAGAAGAACAACTCTGAAACACACCACATAGACCCCACAAATCAAAAAAAGAGCATCCCTTGCCATTCTCCAACAGTTACTGAAAACCCTACCTAGCTCACAAAGCATTCAAGAGACACAAACCTAGATTCTTCCTAGCACCTATAAATCCTATAATATATTAAGTGAGCTCCTTCCACCATGACTTTTGATCACAGAAAAGGAAACAATAGATTGCAGCCATTAGAATCTTGGAAAACAATCATGCTGTTATTATCATGATAATTTACTTATGCTCATCAGAGAATGGTAAAATACTGACAAATTAAGTAAACCATTATATTGGGGGGGAGGGGAAGAGGCAGAAAAGCTAATCAACATGCCACAAAAGTCAGTTGAGTCTACAAAGTGATTTATTTCAGTTTTCACTGGCAAGGAATACCATCTTTTAACACCTTTAGGTTTTCAAATGGATTACTCAAAGACCTTCTCCACCACTAACAGCTGTCAACTGAGACTCAATAATTTAGCCCTGGTTTGCCACATGGCTCTGACAAATGATGTTTGATCTTCATCATCCCATCACAGGATGCCATGAGACGAGATGAGCATGCAATAACAGCTAAGAAGTTGAGAAATGACAAACACTTCCCTCTGTTTCAAGTCCAAAGGAACTCTATAATGATCTTGCATAAGATGTAAGCTATTAATACAGAAAATGGAATATAGCTACCAAGTCAGCTCATATTGATGACAAAAACAGGGACATTGCCTCGAGCACAGATCTGTGCACCACATGGAAATATAACTCTGCACTGGGATTGAAAATAACTTCATGAAGAAGTTCTGCATGAACGTCTGTATGAACAAATTCTGCAGTTTTGATCCAATGGGATGAGTTTGTTCCACCAGTCCAGATTGCTCTGTTTCCTGAGCTATGGCTGCTAAAGCCAAAATGTAAGACTGAGCCATTAGAGGAAAAATATCTAGAGAAATCTTGAAAAATTCATTCTCAGAAAAGCTGTGCAACTGAGAGGTAGTTAAAACATTGTGACAGGTGAGTAGAATAAGAGGAGCTATTACTTTTTTTCCTCATTATTTTTATATATATTAACATCTTCTGCGCTGCCAATGACAAAGGATTTAGAAGTTTGCCACCTTATTACCTAGTTGCTAGATCTCTTTAAAGCTCTACTTAAAGTACCACGCATTTCAGAAGAAATTCATCTCCATTTTTAAAATGTTGGTGCTTTTTAAATATATTATTTCCAAAGTGCTTATTTCCATAGCTGATGAACCCCAGGATATTAAAAAAGCACCTCTATTTCACTAAGCAAAATTTTATGCTGTCGTGGCTTTGCAAGATAACAGTCTGTTCAAGACTTATATGAGGCAATGACAAACCTTTTCATTAAATTATTGTGGCAGATTAGGATTTCCGCTTGAATATTTCTATTTCGTAGTCCACATTCAATGCCTCTACCTAATTATTCAAACAACTGATGCATATTGTGCAGAGATGTACACCTCCATGAATCATTAGCTACATATATAAACCCTAACACATAGTGAGCTCAAAATTAATTTTTAAAAAAATTGATAAAAGATATGCCATTTTATGTGTGATGGCAGAATCACAGTAAACTACATTAAACTGGTCTTCAAATGGATGAATTAGAAACAGTTCAACATGCAGAACTGCCTGACTGGATGCTTATGGTGCTTCTGTAGAGCTAATCCTGCCAAGGAATTATTATTCATTTCATCTGAGCAGCTAAGCATAAGGTAATATAATGAGGAAGCTCAGCTAGCAGACTACTTAACTTTTCTTCCTTGAAGCACTGAAACCCCTATTAAATTTCTGTACTGAGACTTAAGGAAAAAATCTAAGCACCTTATGATTAACTGGTGCTTGCTAGGGAAAGCACTGTAAAATCATCAACTGCAATAGAACAACAGAGGAAGGCTTTAACAAACAGATAAAAGAAACCCACAATGAGAGCATACACTTTTTACCAAGATCTGCATGCAAAGGCAAAGGTCAAATACAATTTTCTCCTGTACCCTTAATGCAACAGTAACAATTGGGTTTTAGGATGCTATTGTTTTCTTGTAGGGCACAATAAGGCTGACTTAAGGCCTCAAAAAAAGGCTGTCTTCTTCAACGAACCTTTCTGGGCAATTAATTCCCCACTACTTTATAAGGCACTGCTCACAGACAAAAGCAGTTGGTGGAGAGCGCAAACTCACAGGAAAAAATGGAAAACGGGTTTCTTGACAGAAAAACTAATTCCTAATGAGTCATCTTTGGCTATGATTACTGAATTATTAAGTTTTGTTTTCAACTTTCATCAATTCTTTCCTAGGGATTTAATCCTGATTAGGACAGCTTCTCCATTAAATAGCCTGATATCACCTGTGACTTGTGTGTATTTACACCATCATGGGATTTGAAACTGTATTCTATCAACACTGAAACATTCTTCCCCCTTAAACAATTCACTAGGGTTTGCTGTAATCCTCGGCTAACTCTGTCAGCTCTCCAGAAACCCAGAGATTCGCATAGTCCGCTCACTTTTGACTGGACACCTGCAAAATGAAGCAGCTTTGTTCAAGAGCTGGAAAAGCATGGCATGAGCAAAACATTCATTTTGTACAGTCACCTTCAAACTGAGAGGAACTGGAGAGCTGAGGTGATCCCAAAGCATCACAGCTTCTTCAGCTGGATCTCAAAACATGTAGCTGCTTATTCCTATCTTTCCAAAACCATAAAGTTCTGTCAAGATGAATTTCTAGTCAAGACTCACATTGGTGTTTTCTGCCTCAGTATCTGGCAGGAACATGAACAAAAAGAAAATACAGCCTCACCACATTTTGGCTTTGCAATTGTCATCCTGTCCTAGAAAGCAACATAACAGAGCACAGAGCAGTTTTAGAGTTCTCAAATAATCAGTTTTACCAATGTTTCTCAGTAACATATGACAGATAGGGGACACATCCCTCCACCCTAAACACCAGCTAAGCATCTAGTGACATGACAAACAATTTCTCCTCTGGAACAGCAGAAACACAAAAAAGATGGAAAAGAGAGTGAAGTTAATACCACGAGTCTGCCTCTACCAGGCAAATCCTCAATGGCTATGCCAAGCTTCCATTTATTGTAGCAGACTAAACTCTGTAGGCAGAGTTTGGCCGCTATGTGCACAAAAAATGTCAAAATGGTTAAATACCAATTGACTTTAAAAAGGAATTATTATTTCTAAGCAGGACAAGCATCTGTAAACGCATGACATGCTACACAATGGTATCTGGTTTTGCATTTATCTTGTTCCTTCTGGAGTGAGCAGGCAGACTTCCATGCTTCAGGCTCATAAGAAGTGCCTGGTGGACTGCACAAGGTATTTCTACTGTCCTGGAAAATTGCATAAATCAAATGCTCAGTGACTGCCATTTTCCAGCTAAATGCTATAATAAATAACTGTTTAGATGGACTTAAATTCTTTTCCTACCTGTCAGCTACTGATAAAGATTCACTCCCTAAATCACAGTAATTTCCTTTTAGCTGTCAGAAAGGAGATTTAATATGGTGAAAAAGAAATACATGAAAACAAGTGTGATTTCCTTTTTAGAACAGTCATATAATTTTGTGCAGCTGTTTCAAAAGCATTGTACTTTCATTTTTTAGTTCATGTCCAAAAAATGACACCAATTTATTGTAATATATGTATGTTAATATCTTTGCAAACTTTGATAAATATATAATAAAACAAATGCCTTCATAAAGTTTTTTCTCCCTACTCATACTTAGCACAAAAAAATTAGTCTGGAAAAATTGTCATTATCAGGATGTTTTCCAATTTTTTGAAGTAGAATCACAAAATCAGTGTCTTATAATTTTATTGGAATTATCACTCAAAGCTAAATATCCTTCCTCATCATTTGAAATATTACAGAGATCAACCTAATGCATTTTACTCTGAGTACCTGAAAGCAAAAAATTCTGTCAGAGTCCTGAACTCGCATCTAATATCACAGTAGTATTAACTGTAAAGACTTTTGTGGGAATGGCAAATTTGAGGGGCAAAAATTAGATAGACTATGTAAGATTTGAATGTAAAAAATGAAGTCCGTTAATTCTTCATTGTCTGCAGTTCCACTTCTACAATCTCCCATGACATCATGAAGGATGGCAGGAACTGGAAGTGTAGAACCTGGTATTTTTTTCATCACCCTAAAGAATGTAATTTTTAAATTTAAAAATATTTCTTGAAGTAAAACTGAAAAAACTAATTATGGTATGAACCGAGAATTGCAAATAGAAAGAGGAAACGCTTCAAACTGTGGCCACCAAACAAAAATATTGTGTTGATCAAGAGTTTTAAAGAGAGAGAATAATATATTTCTATGGGTAAACAATACCTTTGAGTTGTGATCACCCTTTGGCAGCACTGAAATGGCATGTGTAATTGCTAAAATCAACAGATTTTCTTCAAGAGATTTGCTGCTTATGTTTGCTATCCAATTTTACAGAGATTAGTTTCACAAAACCAGAATTTTTGTATTGCAGTATCCCCAGGGGTATGCAGTCATCAGTTCACATAATGATATTTCAGAAGACAGAATAGCTGTAAGAGTCTTACAAAGAAATAGAGCTCATCCTTTTAAAAATACACACAAAAGAAAACATAAAAATTAATCTAGAATGTACTAATCTTAATTTTCTCTCTTTTCTGAGGGTTGAAAATAAAAATATTCAACCACAAATGTTACTTCCAACTTTTCAACAAATAAAATTTTCTGCTGTGGAGAATGGAAATATTAATCTTTCCAAAACAAAGGTTTTGTGTCTGGCTTCATACTTAGAAATTAGAACAGTTCACTGCTACTATGGCAGACACAAACACCAGTGATGCCCTGTGCTACTCCAGGTGGGAATTCTGGGGTGGTTAAAATGGCTATTTTATATTAGCTTCTTTTCAAATATTATTTCCCAAATCTCACATATGACATGTCACCACCTGGTTTTTACACCTGCATCTGGAAATGACAGACAACTTAGTTTGGCATAAGCCCTCACTGTCAGTAATACATTATATCTGATGCAGGTTTATAAACCAGCTTTTCCTGCAATGTCTTCCTTCCTTTCAGACAAAGCCCCCCTTCTTACAGCCCGGAGGTGATGCATAGCAGAGGGCAGCCAGGCAGACTCTGGGTTTATGAGGACATTTTCAGTACTATCTTCCCAGGTGAACCATTTCAGTCCTGAAAGAAGGACATTAAATGAACTGACTGACAGATCCCAACAGGCAGAGGTAAGGGCAACATATGTCTTTCCAACCTTTACTTGCTCAAACTGCTTTTTGTCCTTCCAGCATCCCTCACCTTTACTGGATAGAGAGTTCTTAGCAAACTTCTTCCTTTGACAAATTTTCTTCCTTCCTGAGATAGGGTCAGTGTTCCTGTTGGCTTATGATGCTGAGAAAGATATATTGACCCGGCTGCTGGATAGGTTTTCATCACAGAGGAGTCACCAGTCATCACTTCAACCAAGCAGATACCACTGACTATATCTGAAGAGGTAATCTTTAATGTTGAATTTATTGGTGTTTTTTATTGATGGCTCCAATATAAACTTGAGCTAGGCCATGAAAATAAAAATCAAATGTTACAACAGCTCTTCTTTTTTATTGTCCTTGTAAATTCTATGAGATTTAGTATTTAGGTATTGTTGGTAACGAGCATGATTCCCACTGGGCTTATCTGACTTCACAGACCTGAACAGTAAGTGAACAGAATACATGTGGATATAATCCCCATTTACCAGAGATTTTCCTGGCACTCTGAGGAACAGTGCTTTCAATTCTGTTCTGGACTCTGTGAGCAAAGTCTACTATTTCAAGTTACTTCTATCAAGGAGTCACAACAAATATTTTTCTAAGCAGATTTAACCAGACTTTACTCTGAGAACAAAGGACACAAGGAAAAGAGCCAAAAGTGGACAGATACCAATAATACTGTTTGTTGCTTGTATTCTTTTAATTTTCTGGATATTTACTAGATTTCTGAGAATTACAGGAAGTAAATGTGCCCTGTTACTTTTCCATACTAAAATCAGTGATGAGTCTCACATCAAACCAGTTGCATTTCAGAATAATGACCGGTTTTTCCTTATTTTGAGGTATTTCCTTTCCACTATTTCCCTCCTAATTCTAGAAAGTGTTTTAATATTTCTGAATTTGATGCTGTAGTAAATTTCTGCATTTTAATATTCCAGCACAGCGTGCACATAAAGAAGCAAAGTCTATATAATTTTCTATAACTTCAATTTAGTATTATTTAGAAAGAAAATTTAAAACTCATTCCCATAAAAGCATAAAGGTTTGACATGTCATTAAAGGACTATAGAAAAAGCTAAAATAATCATTTAAACAAGTACACTGGTCAGATTTTCTTTTTCAGTAGTTCAAGGATAAGCTGATGTTTGGAGCAATCCCTTTGAAATGGATGACACTGTTTTTGCATTTCCTGGCCTTCAAATGATTCTGTGTATCCATATCATAATCTGTTGGAAAAGGTCATTTTGAAACATTCTCTTAAGGAACATGAAATTGCCATATTCTTACAGCATTCTGTGATTCCTAGTGCTATGATGAGGCTTACTTCTCTCTCCAAGTTTAAGTATCCAAAGGTTGATTAAAGTAAAATAAAATCTACCATAATGCCAGTTGGTAAAAGGAATGCAAGAAGAAAAACAGGCTTAAAATTATAAACTTTTAAAAGCCAGACAGTCCTCAAGTTCACTGTATCCATCTGTCATTATCCAGGCATAGGTACAGTGGGCTAATTAAATGTTAATGAAATATAAATAATCTGCTGGTCACAGAGCATTAGCTAAGGAGCAATAACTGCACAACAGCTGCTGTAGCTCACTGAAAGTGCTCATGTCAGCACCTCAAACAGCATCTAAAATCTGGCTTCTAAACATCTGAATGAAATAATAATGACTTCTTCATGTAACTCATTTCAGAAGACCTGCAATTATTTTGGCTTAAAACAGAAGTGAAAGGTCCATGTGATAGCAAAAAAGAGCTGAACAATTTCACAGAACAATACAATTAAATGTGAGATTTTTCATCTCCTGTTTTGTTAAAATCTTTTTAGGTAAAGCACAGTGTCTTTAAAAGCAGAGCTGTATTGAGATGCTAATGAAATCGATGAAAGAAACTCCTGCCAGAAATACTGTTAGGGACACAAAGCCTTTGCTCCTCTTCTATGATGATGGTCAAAGATAAGTGCATTGGGCAAGATAAGACTTAGGTTCACTCCTCATTTAAAGCCTGGTGCTTTTATGCACAAACTTCCTCCTACCCAGAAATACAGCCTTCATTTTACTGGGGTCCAGCTGGAGACCATGAGGAAGACAGAAAGGACTGGGCTGGCCAGTGAAACATCCCACACCCAATACACAGGAAGCTCAGCAGGAGCCTGAGATAGATCACAGGGTATGCAGAGAACGAAGCACACTACACCTTATCCATTGCAGGTAATTTAAATATCAACCCCAAAAAACCTCATGCTCAAAGTGCATCCTTAAAATGGAAATTTCTCCCAGGAGTGCTGGGCACATTCCCTCAGCTCAGGCTGCACTCTTACAGCCTCCTCCTCCAAGCCAGAGACTCAGGGCTGGGCAACTCATCTGTCTGGGAGATCTTATATGAGCACAGTTCACATGGCCCAAGACAGGTGCCTGTGCTCCCTGCCTTGTCATAAACAAAGACGCCATTTACAAGGGGGGGATTCCAAACATCTTGTTTGAAGTCTCAAGGTGTCCCAAGGTGACAACTTAGGAAGAATCCTTAAATTCTCAAAAATCACCAGTTCACAATAAGATATAAACTCTTTTCCTCCCAGTACTGGCTCAGTCACTTGATTTCACCCTAAGTCACATGAAGGCAGTGTTCCCAAATTAGTGAATTGCTTCTCCCCCTCTTTAAACCCACCTGTGCAAGAACAGAAGGGTAAAGAACATTTTGTCTTCTGAGACACGAATGAGACACATTTACTAAAACCACCTTTGGTGTGTATGTTGTGTGACAGAGTTTATAGCTGCCATCTATCCCATGTACCTGCTGTATTCAGGTCTCCATGGAAAGCAAAGCAGTGTAATGGCTGGAACCTGCTAGGACAGTCTCCAGCTTTTAGTCTTCAGTCACTAATGGCCAAGGGACTGTACTTTATTCCACCCCACTGCCTAGACACAGGTTATGAGATGGAGCTCAGGCTCTTCCTGCCGAGGCCAAATTAGTGCTGTCACCAAACTCCTTGAAAACATGCAGATCCATCATCGCCTGCATGCTTACAAGGGCAGACACAAAATCACACATAAATCACTCCACAAAAAATTCAGCATGCAATATTAATGCAGGCATTCCTATGTGCACACAAACACACATCAGCATGCATTACAAAAACACACCTAATAACTAGGAAAGTTATTGATTAATGGTTTCTAGGGACCTTCTAAGCAACCTGTAAATACAATGCTGTTGGATTGAAGCTCTTCCTATTAATGCTGTATCAAGAAAAAGGGTTTCCACTCCATACCAAAAGCCATACACCACAAAGATATAGAATTTTACTGCAAAAATGTCATATTTTCCTGTAAGAGGGACAGCAAAAATATTCTTGAAAATATGAAGCAGTCATATAGAAACTCTCTCTCTGCTAAGTGCCCTCTAAGTCCTTCTGACATAAACTGTGACTCTGAAGCTATAAGGGAAATGTTTCACTCCACTGTTGAATAATTTGGCATCTCTTCACCCAGAAAGAAATTTGATGCAAATGAGTAGAGAATCTTGATAATCGGTATGCTAGTCACATTCCCCCCTTTCAAATAATGCACAGGAAAATTAAACAAACTACATTGTTACAAAGAGACCGTGCCAAAATCAATGGAAAACTTCAGATTACTTGATGTTCTAAAATCAGGGGACCTCTTGTTATCATCCAAACAGAAGTAGTAATTCCATTTACTATAGACATAGCACAGCAATCCCTTTATAATGGGTGGGCACATGCATAAACACTGGCATTTATTAGACAGGAAATCTGCACTTCTGTGTTCAGATAAAAACACTGAACACTGGTTTTGAACTATTAGTCAGGAATTTTCCAGTAACTTGTGGCATTTGGAAAAAACAATCCCTTTTCATCTCCCTGACAAAGATTATTACATACATCACCAGACACCATCATCATATTATTGCATACATCATCAGTGTTTATTACAACAGGTCAGACATTAGCCCAGCATATGTAAATTCATGCTGCCTGTGCTGGTGTTGAAATAGTAATGTCTACCTAGCAAAAGCATTTTTTTCCAAATGAATCCAGAAACTTCTTTACCTAACTAGCAAACAACTTAGCTCTCTGCTGAACAGCAATCTCCTTCAGGCTGAAACCAATGGACTAAGCAACATAAAAAAAAAAAATCAACTCACACCAGGGATTCAGAGTGGGAAGCAAGGAATGTCCCATCTAACCAAAACTGCAGGGAGAATGAAGTAATCACCATGGAACTAGCAAAAATTTAATTTGGCCAGGACATGAGAGTATGTCCCCAAAAGCACCATGGGATCTTTCACAATCACAAATGGTCAGAATCATGTTTTTACACTTCGTTCAAAAACAAGACCTCATGACTTTGAGCCCTCGAGATCTGAGTTTGCAACCAAGTTGTAAAACAACATCTGATAAATCACCAGCATCAATCTCCTTATTCTTTAGGAATGCTTCACCCAAGTATGCATCAAATCAGAATTATTTAAAATACACAGCATAGTATCTTTAGTTATTGTGACAAAAAGTAGAAGAAATTCTTGCTTATATTGTGCTTTATACTAAAATTTATGTAGTCCTAAAAAATATTATTAGTTGGTACACTCATTCCAGATTTCAAAATATGTTATTATGAAAAAGATGAAACACAATGGAAAATTACTGTCATCTTCAAAGTTTTCCGACTTAACTTGGGGAAACACAAAGAGATTTCAAGTTTTTCTCCTCCTTTTTTTTTTTTTCAGCATTTAGATCATATCTTTCATCTTTTGAAGATGTCATTGTGCTCTTTTAATCTTTTATATTTTGCTTCTTTTTAAGCTTCTGTCCATATCCAGGGAGGCAATTAAGGACTGGTTTTTGTGTGCAACTGCAAATAGATAGGTTTAATGAGTCTCTCACTTACACCACGAAGACATATTCAAGAATACATTAGCCTTTGCACTGAGCAATATCTAAGGACCATTTAAAAAATACTCATCACACTTATTTCTGTGGAGAAAATGTAAGAAGAGAGGTAATATCAGTGCTTTATTTTCACTCTGTATGAATTTTTAGAAAACCCCAAAAGCTTTCCTAACCTTTCCCATCAAAGGATACAATAAAAAAAGACATGACAGGCCTGAAGCTTCCATTATTTCCCCAAGTATGGTGAAAATGTGTGATTCTGGGAACTAAAAGCCAGAAACTTTTAGATTTTTACCTCTCGACCTGCAAACCGACTGCTAACTTTGACTCTTCTCTATGCAACTAAGTGAATGGAGCATATTGGTCTAAAAAATTCGTCATTTAACTAAAAAATAAATAATCATGAAAACAGGATCTTCTCCATTGTAATTTTGTGGGAGCTTTTTTCCTCCCTCTCTGAAATATAATAAATTCTTTGAGAGGCCATCACTGGAGAGTTAATCTTGAATGCACGTCATGAAGCTCCAATGCCTGATCTGAAAGAATGGTATCAGGCAATTTCCCAGGAGAGACAGATTCCTAAATCTTAATTTGCTGTCTCACATAATAAAGACAAAATACTTTCTGCATGATCACTGTATACTCCAGAAGTAGGGCTTTCAAAAGCAGCTCTGGAGTAGATTAGAACCCCTTTTCTGCAGTATCACATTCATCCTGACAAGACAGCTGAAGGCACATTAACTGATGAACTGGCATTCCAAACTCTATCTATACTCAGCACATAATTTCTGTGCCATACTTGGCACAGAAATTTGAATGAGAACACCAAATAGTTTAAAGCAATAGATACAAATACACGTGAGAATACATTAAAAAGTGTCAATACTTTCTGTAGAACCTCTGTTAGTCTAGTCACTGCTCATTAATTCATGCAGAAAACAAAGTTACTTAGCCTACACTATCATTCTCCAAGACATGTATTTTTAAACAACTCTCTATCAACAAAGGTCTTCCCTTTTTTTGCCCATGTTCTGGTTTGTTTAGTTGGTTTTTTGCATTCTTCATTGTATTTCATGGGTGTATTTTAGTTGTAGTGACAAGAAAAACTGTAACTATATTGTTGATATGCAGGCAGTGCCATGAATGACATGGGGATAGGACCCAGAATAACCACAGCCAGCAACTCAGACATTAAACTGGTGTTTCACCATGCAAAGTGTTGAATAAAAAACAACACAGTATCATGTGAAGAGATAGGACATGGGGATTTAAAAAGTTACACTAAGCAGATTTCACTCCAGATTTGCCCCTCCAGTTGTTGATTGACTGCATATAATTTAAAACCGTTCTAAGTTAATCAGTTCAAGTGAATAATAATGATCAAAGCAGTGCTGAGCTGTGGGCCTTCCCCATCCTTTGAGGTAATTTTTGCTACTCCTTCCTTATTGTCAGGCTCGTGTAACTGAAAAGCATGCTTAAAAACAGAACAGGGGCCTTCAATATTCTTTTATTTTCCAGCATACAAGACTGTCGTTTTCTTCTCTACTATTAAGAACTACATGGCAACATGAAGGAGACAACCATAAGAAAACTGTTTAAATTCCAGCCTACTGTGAGATTAATAAACCATGGAGATCTGACATTACTGCAGATGCAGAGCATTAATTCCTTCTGGCAAAGCCTACAAAAACATATTCCATGAAGGTATAGACAAAATACTTCATTTTATATTGGAGAAAGGGGCAGAATCAATGTTTGACTTCAAAACAACCTATTGTATCCTGAAATGCTACCCCACCTGTACAGTGTAGGCTTTTTCTATTTTAAAATAATTGTAATGATAATTGAGAAAAGCAACCCAGTATGTTCAAGTCAACAGATTAAGGATTTTCAGGGAATTGAGACCACTCCCCCAGGCCTGACTGTGTGCCGACTGTGCCACCACACCCAGCTGTGCTGTCCCCACACATCTCCCACATCACCACAATCAGCTACTGCAACTGCTCTCATTTCTTTGTCCACTGCACCCACCCTCCAACATTTGCTACATGTTTAGCTTCCCTGCACCATATGAATGGTTGCTGCCCAGTATAATTAATTTCCTAGGCTTCTCTGGGAAACAATCCTGTCACTTGGCAAGGAAAGCAGCTCTCCGTCTGACTCCTAGCATGACTCAACATTACAGTGCAGGGAATAGAGTTAATGCTTTCACACAGAATAATTTGAAATATGAAAGCCAGTATGTTGATCCTCAAGCAAAACACTATTGGTGGTGTTTTTCAAAGTTGGGAAAATATACATCGGTAAATAAGGATTAAATTGAATTGCCATTGCAAACCATAAATACCAGTGTATAAGAAATATCAAATAAATATCAATGGAAAAATTCTACAGTCATAATCCTTTTAGAAATCGGGGTCCTCAGTGAAAATATAACAACAGCTGGTGCAATTTCCCAGCATCAGCCTCCTTCAGGCATCCACCAGGCACTCCCCTGTCCCAAGGGGGATTCTACAAAATGCTAGAGACGAATATCAAGGGCTCAGTAATACATTTAATGATAAAGCTCAAGATTTTTCATTCATTTTAGCTTGACTATAGTAAGTATTATCAATTGCATGTGGTAATTTGCACCATAATCCATTAAAGTAATATGAAATCACCTGGCAATCTCGTATTTCTTTATTTACAGAACTTTGCAGTACTATTGAAATACTTAGGCAACATGAGAATGCAGCATTATATATGATAGGAATACAAATTTAGGAGCAATAAAATGTTTCAGTGACAAAATAAAACTTCTTGCCCAATCACACATTTGACAGCAAAACAAGTAATGGTTTATTTATCTTGTCTGATGTTAATCTTTGTTGCTATTCCCTAAGGTTAAATATAACCATGCAAGCTTATGTTTTCATATGAAACTAATATTGCACAGATGATCTTTTACATTATATTCATAAGGAGGAAAAAAAGAGGCCCATTTCAAATTCTCAATCACTCAGGTGAATCTCCAACAGTTTACAAGGCACTGTATATATCCAAACAAAGGCAGAATTTACCCTAAGGAGTTTTATCTATGTAGGTATCTGTGCATGTCTGACAAAAGGCAGCGGCCATTTGTCACATGATGTATCTTCTCATCATACACCCACAACTTCTAAATTCAACACATACAAACTAGCAAATTTTGATCTTGCATTAGATGTTACTTGCAAATCAGAACTGTGTATTTTCAGTTTTCCAGGGATTCCATCTGCTTACACTGTTCTTTGCCACATTGGCTTTGAAAATCCTAAATATAATCTGCCCTACTCAGAACAAAAACAAAGAATTCTTGATAAAGGACAATATTTTTCTCTGGAGCTAGATTAGATTATAAACTGAGCAGTTCAGATTACCAAACCCTAAACAAATGCACAAAATTCTCGTGTAAGCAGGCAAGCAAGCTAAAGGCATGGAATTGTGAGAACAAACTTCCAGTGGAAGGACAGAGGGCACAAAAAGTATCTGAAAGCAGTTTTGTCCAAAGCATCATTTTTATCTGTATCATACACCATCTGAAAATCTTCTGCAAAACTAATGAACTTTTTATATTTTGCTACAATTGTCAAATGACTTCTTTGCTCCTCAGATCCTGCGCAATACTAACAACACTAAAAGCTTTCAAAGGAGTATTTTAACATCTTTGCTTGCATGCTGATATAATTCAAATAAGATTCTTCTTCTTCAATGTGTTTATAATAAAATGCTTGCAACAGTGAGAAAATTGAGATTTAAAGCAGTATATTTGGGCTTCAAACAGCATGAGTTCACTGGAACAAACAAAAAATATCTTAACATAATCACTTTGCTTCAGCCAGCCCCTCATGAATTCTGGATTAAAAAACAAACAAACAAAAACACACAAACACAAAACCCCACATTCATTTTTAGCTGGTGATCACAATGAGTATATTTTAAAAAAAGTAGACCACCTATACAATCAATGTTCTTATATTTTTCTTTCAACCACACTTCTATTCTATAAATAGAACTGTACATTTCTATTTCCTTGTGCAGTGATATTTTAGGAAATTCTACTTGTTCAATTTCTGCCAGGAACACTGGACAACACTGGAGCTTTGACCAAGGTTGCCACAAATGAACCTATACAGAAGAAATATTAGTAGCAGTGATAGGTCTACCCTTCACAAAGCAAAGACAATGTAACATCTACGGCTCCTGTAACCAGTGGTATTTTAGAAGTGGAAAAGCAGACTGGCGTGAAATATGTTCCACAGGAGGCTGAGAGAAAAGGCAGCCATATCTCACCCTTGCAAAATCCCAAGATTCTATTACACTGATTTTTCAGTGTGATAGTTATTTATATAAATCAAATATACTTGGAGTTCAGTAAATGAAAGTAACCTAACAACTAAGGAGGGCAGGGGGATGTCTCTGTCCTAATAACAGACCATCTCTTCTGCTTTCTGCTTTTATCTGTGTCTTGTCAAATATACTACAGACAGATGAAGATTTATGAATTTTGAAACTACAGAATCTGGCTTTTTAGCAACTTCTGTTTAAAAAAAAAATATATATTTAATAATGCCAAAATAATTTTGACTGATAAAAACTTGATCTTTTTATTATCTGCCTAATAGGGTTCCATAGAAGAGCCTTTGGAGGAAACGTGGAAGGACTGTCCCTAACATTAAGGGTACATATTAGCTTCCATATCCTCTGAGCTCAGTAGGAATAAATACTCCCTCAGATTCTGTTCTTAGGATATGCCAAATACAGACCAGGAGATTTCAGAATAAAAGTTGGATTTTATTATGAAAAAAAAAAAAATCAGCCTTGAACCACCTGAAAAAGACTGCATTATTTGGGTTAAAATGTACCTCTATAATTTTTAGAGAAAAAGATGGCAAAATTTCTAAGGGGTGCATTCCCTGTTGCATCCCTTTGAAAGACAGTCCACATATCATGCTTTTTTAAGTGCGCTCACAATCAGTGAGTTTCCAAGAAAATCTCACAGCAAAGTCTGATGAATATTAAAAGGAAGATATCAAGCTTTTAAAACCTTAGAAATATTTGGCATAGCTTTAAATGCTTATCTAAAAGCTGAGTTAATACAAAGGCATGCTGTCTTTGGCTGACGCTTTTTGAACAGGACGGTTCTTTCCTACAACAGTGTTCTATTAATTTTAGAAATTCATTAGTACCAGAAACTACAAGTCAACATTAATTAAAGTCTTTTATACAATCTATTCCAGGTGTAGACGAAGAGCCACTGTTAGACCTCTTACAATGCCTCCAGTCCCTGAAATCCAACAAAGTGTTGCTATTCTTTTGCTTAACTAGATTGGCTCATTCTTGCATTGTAACAAACAGAGATTAGATCTGGTTTGCACTCAGACCACTACATTTAATTAAACATAAATGGTTCGCACTCAGACCTCAGGTATGCATGGGTAACTCCTATTCAGCTGAGCCACTGATTTCAACTCCCATGGACCAATTTCCTTTCATTTGAAGAACAAAACAATGACCAAAGTTCAAATGACCAAAGTCCATATGAGGCAGAGGTGAAGGAGTACAACATGCAGTGAATATGAACACTGCTTCAGACAAGATTTTGATCTGGAGTGACTAAAAGACGCTAGGATTTTGAAGTATTAGAATTTTTTTTTAAGTGAAGAATTTTCAGCCATAAAAAGATGTACCTCTAAATTGTCAGCATTGGTATCTTTTTTGAATAGAAAAGACAAACATTTCCACTATAATAGCAAAATGCACATGCAACTGTAAAGTTTCCACTGTACAGAACTGTAGCCATACATCAAGATTTTGGTATGACTTCACACTTCTCAGTTCTCTTTCAAATAGCATATGGAAAATCAGCTGAGGCACTCTTATGGTCTGGGATACCCCCTTGGTCAGTTGGGGTCACCTGTCCTGGCTGTGTCCTTTCCCAACTCCTTGTGCACCTCAGTCCCCTCAATACTGAGGAAATGAGAAAAACAGAAAAGGCCTTGATGCCTGATTTTTCTTTTAAAAAATTATCTCATCTTCTGTTTTCAACCTGTATACTAAAAATCCTAATGAGCTGAGACCTATTTTAATGAGTACTGAGATTTGTTCATAGTTAAGATTTGTTTTAATGGTTGTTCCTAATGAGTTGGTATTTGTTTTAACGATTGCCACAGAAGGATTTTTTTACATAGCAAGTAAAAAGAAAATACGTGAAGATCAGTACACTCTACTGGATATTGTATTTTGTTACTCAAGGGCACTAACTTTGACTGGAACGGGCTTTTACAAAAGTCCCACTTCTGCTAATATCTACTACAGCATACTAAATTTTCTTCATACATTCACTCCTCTCCCTCAGTTGTCTATTTTAGATCTCTGCTCCCAAGTGATGCTGAAGCAAGCAGACAGGTGCTCATCCCAGCCCCACCTAATTTCAAAGTGTGTCTGAGATGAGGGACATGCTGCAATAAGGCAAGCACAAACCTTACTTTTTATGATCCATAGTTGAGAATAACTATGGCTAAGCTAATGCTGCATGGACTCAGAACACTGCTGACAGTTTTTAATTTCCAGTTCCAGCAAACTGTGCAACTATGTAGAAACCTCTCCCTAAATGCTCAGTTAAGATGCTCTAAGACTGCAGCTTAAACCTCTCTCACTGCTGGAAGGTTTCAGTGCAGTGCCAGTCACCATGAACAACGTTTGGAGACTGCAGAGGTGACACTTGCCTGGGAAAGCTGCTGTGCAAGGTGCAGAGCTACCACCTGATTCAACTGGACTATGAGAATAAATTCTTTACTCTTTCAGAACGTGATCTGGAATCTTTATCTATCAGAAGCGTGTGAAGATCTAGATTAAGCATTGCCATCTGGAAAAAGTAAGATCTTAAGTACCTAATAACTAATACTTAGTTAGAACTCCATTACCCTGAAAGATTTGAGTCTTCCCTAGTGAAATCACTATGGGTAGCAAATTGAATTCTAAGTATGATTAATATCAGAAGTTAATTTTAAATGTACATGTAATGAAGGACAAAAAAGGTAAGACATCACCAAATTTCTTTTTAATGGTCAAAATGGTACAAGAGATTTTATCCCTCTACAATGTTCACCTAAAAAGAAAGAAATAGTTTAAATTATTCAAAATGAAAAGAGTCCACTCTTTACAAGGACACAACCTTCATCGTTTGAATTACAGCTTTGTCCTTTGTATTTTCCCATAGCTGAAAATTTCTGACTAGTTCTGTTGGAAATAAGAACACTTTTATCTTTAATTTCTGTGTTTCAGTACTTATTTTCCTAAAGTTCTTTAAATACTGCCATGCAAATGTACTTATATTTACATTTCACAGACATATATCATCCCAGCTACTTTACTGAATGAAAGAACACTGGATAAAACAGCACAAGCTTGCCACAAAGACTTATGCACAGGCTTAAATTTCAATGGACCAGTCATTTGCCTAAATTTGAATAACTATGCAGATCTTCATAGTACTGTAGCTGAATTTTTAACATATATTAACTTCGCTGTGACAGTTTCAGACTTCAGATAAAAGTGCATTTATGGCAAGTGACTTGAGTTCTGCAAAACTCAGTAAATCAGAACCTATGACTTTCAGACACAGAAGTAATAAAAAAGGAATTTTCAAATCTTCTCCCATACTTCTGTCATGTCAGTGGGGGGTTTCAGCATCAAATCATGCATATGAATTCAACTGGATCTCCTGAACTGTGTTGATTTCACAGTGTTTTAATAGCCGCTGTATTTCAGAAAAACAAACAAACAAGCAAACAAAAACCCCTCCTCTATTTCCACAGAGTAAAAATCAATAGCTACTTGATTTCTAGTACATACATATTCATACATGCTGAATGTATTCATACATGCTGAAGGCCCCCATTTTAAAAGCACACATGCATATAATGTTCTCTACTAGTTTTTTGCAGAGCAGCACTACTCCTGGCCAGTACAAATTACTGGGCAAAACCATAATGCAGTATCTGGCATTTTATCATTAAATACATAAACCTTTTAATGTCAGGAAATTAAATTCTACATAGTAAATCTCAACTGTTAACTCCTTTACCACTGCATGTGCATTAATATATGAAAAAGGAGATTGCAATTAGTCTTTTGAAGACAGTAAAGCAGCTGCCACATTTATATTTATCTAGCTATTTAATTCATGGTTTCAAGTTCCTACTTTTAAGTACCTTAATTCATCACCATGATCTTCCTCACTCAAACTTTCCTAATACATTTTGGCTGGCCAAAGGTTTTCCTTCATTTCTGCTTTGGCAGATGGATAAAGCCGTTCTGAAAAAAAATTTTAGAACTACAGCCTTTGACCAATACATGATGTGATGTGCTCACAGAGCCACCAATATGCATCCGAAGTGACAGATCTTTGGAACAGACATGAATTTTTCATAGGTGTGTTTGAATGAACAAGTTTATCCCTGTGTCATCAATATACAATGGGATCCACAGTCCCAAGAAACCTGAAGAGCAGACAGCAAGACAGCAAACCTGCTTCCTGCTCATCAGCATTCACAGCATCCACAGGGCTGGAGTGCATGTTTTCAGCAGCAGTCCTGACCACATTATACACAGCATTGTTAGAAAACAATGTCCTAATGTAAGCAAGTACAGATTCAAGATTAGATGCCTCACAAAACACAACAGCTCTATCAAATGGTCAAATGCTAATTTCTCTTGTAAAAAAGCATGATGATTGAACAAAGATTAACATCTGTTCTCCTGTTCACCACCACCAATGAAGATCGTTTACATGATACATTAGTCAGTATAACAGATATTAACTACCAAGTTCTTTCCTACAGAATCTACAAAGTTGCAATTTAAAAAAAAAATAAGAAAAAAAATCTAAACCATACTTGACAAAACTATTTATTCACTGATTAACTCTATCAACCAAAGAAGAAACTGTTAAAAATTAATCTGTGATTATTTCCAGGTAGCTAGTTGACAGTATACAACTATTGGACATACTCCAATCACTTTAGCTAGCATTTCATTCAAGGTAAAATGTTCCATATGTTTTAGTAAAGCTAGCAAGTGAAGAAATTAACTGCTGTTTCTGGAATCCAAGGAAGGTTGCTCACCTATTTTTGGTTTCTTGCTGAGGCATTGTATTCAACCACTGACACCTACAGGCATAATTGCATATATTTATTCAAGAAATATCTGTGCAGCTTCCCTGTTATGAGACAAGACACCTCTGAGGATAAACAGTGAAAGTGCTTTGGACAGCCTGATTTATTGGCAAGGTACATATGAATACAATGCAGATGGCACAGGCATCCCATTGCATTTGAAGTAGTTCTCCCCATTCACCCCAACAAAATTGCATCTAACAAGTAAATAAAATTCTTTCTGCATAACCAGGGGTTCCCTAAGCCTGTATCATTACTCTGGTTTTACCATGATATAAAGAAAAATTAAGCAACACAACTGATCTTTATGAATCTCATGTAAGGTGAATTAAAGACCTCCAAAGATGCACTGCCTATATATCTTCCCCAGAGATTTGAAATTCTTACTGCCTCCAAAAGCTAGCGTTCTAAGGATAATCACAGGGTAGTGTGATGCATTATTAAGTACACTCATTTATAATCTCTGCTCTTATATTTGACTATTTACTACTGACTTTATTTCATTATATATAATAAAGAAGCTATATTTAGAAAATATTCTAGAAAACATTCAGGGCCCAGGGAAAATTAATTTGAAATTAAGGAACACTGCTTACTTCACCTAACTTCAGGCAAACTGCAGCACAGAAAAGTAACTCTATCCCTCAAGAACATGTATGAAAATCATAAATAACTACTTTTAAGACAAGGTTTTAAAGAATTAATTAATTATCTGGTCCAATAAGAATTACTCTACCAGACTATTCACAGAATTATGCTTTCTCTATAGCCAGTACTAGCAAAACCAGGGCACAAAAGTAAGATTTCTAAAGGATCCATTTTGCCCTTTGCTAACTTTGCAAAGGTTATTTAAGAACATAGGTAAATGTGGCAAATCAGGTCAAAGCCACCTGTAGGATTAAGGGATGCAAGGTCACACTTACTTCACTGGAAAGAAACTCATCATTTTATGAAGTATTGACTGCCCCAAATCACCAGAGCACCTGTAACACTGGTTATGAAGCCTCAGCAGTGGCTAGTCTTGAGTCGGCTTTCTCCAGCCCAGGTGAGGGAAGCAATCTATAAAAATGTACTCATTACCTCTTCTTGTCTAAAGCCAGGCTTCTTGTCTGACTTTTATTACTTTTCCTGACATGTTCTGAGGTCATCTTTGGAGCAGCCGTCAACAAGCAACGAAAAGCAGCCCCTGCCTGGTGTCAGTGCTGCTGAAGTTATTGCCCAGCTGGAGGTGCCCATCCCTGCCCACTCCTCCCAGCCATGTACATGCTGCTCTTCTCCCTGGTTATCAGCATTACCAACAGCCTAGGTGATGGGAAACAGCTCAGACAAGGATTTCAAACAGCTTGGAAACTCACTGGCAACGATTTGTCTACAGACAGCACAACAGATTTGTCTCAGTCCCCACTAAAAGCAATTTCATCAGCTTTTCAATATGGCTTTGAAAAGGCTCAGGATGACAGTGGAGCAGTGCTGAAAATCATGGCAGCTACACGTCAGGAGCCTATGCCCCCTGCAGTGGTGCTCAGTGGGAATTCCACAGAGGACTACTGACAGAGGCCAGCACAAAGCCATCTGTAACACAACTTATTGGCCTCCTTCTTCATGGAGGAACATGTCATGGCCAATGAGTATCTGGGAAGCTGAGAAGGCCACTGAGCTACCCAGCATTATCTCACCCTAGGAGACTGGTATTCATTTGTCCCTGACAACAATTTGAAGTTACACATTATTATATCATCTAAACAAATGAATGTGGGTGAAACTGAAAATCAGTTATGAAGAGATGTGTTTTCCCCAAAATGCAGAATCCAGAAAGGTTCGTTTTATAAATGGTATGTGGTTGTGAGTTACAGAATGCATTCTTCCTTTTTAATGATGACTTGTAATAAAATAAGGCCTGCAAACACATGCATAATAAGGGTCCCAAACAAGCAAAAAAAGGTCTAATTCTAGAGACTTTCCCCTCACCTATGACTGTACACACAGATGCCAGTTACTCCCAGGTCTCTCAATAAGGATACAGAAGGACTTCCTGCAACAATACAGTCTTTCTTCTTTTTTCATATACAGCTGAGAAAAATGCTGTGCATCAACCTCATAATAAATATTGCTCCATCTCCAATAAGATGAGTTGCAGCTTTTAAGTGTATCTCCTTAGTGCCCTTAACCATGTTTTTCTCAAAATATAGTACTCTTGCTTCAGTATTAAAAATAAAAGAGCTGTATGGTACTTAGCATCACAAGGTAGGCACTCACCTCACAAGTAAGCACAGAAAATCAGATGACAAATTTAGTGTAATTTACATAACTGCTGGATTGTAGTTCCATGTCAGCACATTGCCACATCTGAAGTTTGAAAGATATACAGGAATAGCATGGTATTGTTTAATACATATTTAAATAATAGCTGATAACACACTTTTCAGACAGTTTATTTCTTTCAAAAGAAATCAAAGAACCTTCTCCATGTCAAATTCATTGCCGTATCACGAAAATAAATATGCTCATTTACTTCACTACTATTTCTTTTATTCCAAGGGACCACATTTCAGATGAGCCCAAGTCTTGAAGACTGTGCCAGTTTCCATGCAGGACTGAGCATTCCTGATGATTAAGCTTTTAAAGTTTCCTCAATAGATAAACAAACCCTCTGATTTAGAGCAAGTATAAAATATCCAAATTATATTATATTTATAAATATTGTATATTTAAACATTTATTTACTGCAAAGTTGATGCTGTAATTAGTACCTGTCTGACATTCCTTTATTTTAGCAAATATAAAAAGTTGATGAAACTATGATAATTATTAAAGTAAAAAAATAAAATGCAAAACAGAAAAAGGTTAACACCTGCCTTAGCAATAATATTAAGTACAGCATACATAACATGACTGTGCAACTCCATTAGAAAGCACTTCAGCTTTAGTGAAACACAGAGTTGATAACCTTCCCCACTTCTTCCTCCTTTAATTTGTGCCTTTATTATTTCCAGGTTATAAGAATAAATAGAAAAGTATGTGAGGGAAAGTGTGAATCTATAGTCCAAATGCCTTCACCTAAGCAAATTTATGAGATAGGATTAGATCCCTTATAAACAAGCCCAGAAATAAAATAACTCATCCATGTTGCTCTTTATTTCACTAATCCTCTTTGCAAAGCACTTTTTACTACACAACTCAAAAAACCTCTAACTCCAAAAATTAGTCGCAGAAAAATGGGGGGGAAAGCAGGAAGAGAGAATATAAAACCACCAACATATTATATAGAGATATTTTAAAGCTTTGCTTTAAATCTTTCTTATTATTTATCCTTTTCCTTGAAAAGCTTTCATAGCTTCTTTGACTCAGAAGAACATCATTTCTCTTGTATACACACAGTGGCTTGCAATGCTGAAAAACCTTTCTTTAACTGTTCCCATAGAAACCAAAACCATTCTTTGTATTTAATTGTTGCCTTTTCAAATATTATCTGTTTTTGTAGCTAGAATCAGTGTGTTCTTTTGCCATCTAAATTATGGATTCCCTGAAGTCTATCAGGCATTCATTATAAATTCAGGTTTGCTTTCAATAATTTGAAATTTAAGGCATTTACTACATTTAAGTATACAGTATTACATTAATAAAGTAATTCAGGAAGAATATAGATGTAACACAAAGCTGGAAGCATCAAATATTGTTTTGAACAGGTGAATTGTAGTAACTTCAAATATGAGATAAAACAAGCCTTGCTAGAGTTCGTATCAAAATTCCCTACTTGAATGGGGATATGACTCCATTTTAAACCATGGTTCAGCTTTGTGATTCATTCCTGTTACATATCTGGACTGAATTCCAAACCCTGTGAATCTACTCCTGGTTTTAGGTGACATCTTCGAAAAACAGAAGTAATTTCTGGGAAAATAAATCACAGAATGATTATTTGCCTGCTTAAGTTTTCTTAAATAATCTGGTTTGTAATGACACTGTATTTATTCTCTGACTTGAATCTACAGCACAGTTAAGAGAACCTGCAGATAGTATTTTTTATTACTATTACACTCCTTTCATGCATTGTTCCATTTCAAGTCCATCTGATATCAAACACTAGTTTTATGTATATTTGTTACAACAACACCAGCACAGGCTTTAGAAAGTAATAGGTAATCTTACTTCTGAACACCTGTGCTTTCTCACTGACCCATAAATGTTATTTTCTATCTCCTACATAAGTTATCCCAAATAGAGTGCACTGTTCCTTGGACAAGAAAATGAGGGAGTTTTTATTTACCTGTTGCAGAGTGCTGAAGTACACTTTGTCAGAATCGACAACAAATAATCAATATAGCAATATTTATCTAGATTGTATCTCTGAAAAATGTTTATATAGAACATCTAAATTTTTCCAGCCGTAAGTATCTATCACTTCTATTTACTCAGGTCCAGATAAGGAATACAAAAATGACATTACAACAATAGATTAAGTTTTAACAGGGATTACAAAACAAGGGCCCAAAATGCAGCCCTATTAATAGGAGGCTCTTGTAGGACAAAATAACTTGACATCACCTTACCATTTAGTTCATCTGTTAAAAAGAAATTCTGTTTCTTCTGCTCTGTCTTTAAACTGCGTGCATGTGACCTTGCCGATGAATGCAATTAAAATATCAAGAAATGTATTCTAAAATAAAATAACGTTTTTCACTCTTGATTCTCATAATGTTTATTCCAGGTTGCTTTGTGGCTCTGATTTGGGGTCTCTGTCACTTTGCACCTATGACTGCCAGGAGAGGCGAACCCTGTTCAACTTTTTATGTTCTAAAGCAGCAATCTCAGTACATATTAAAATTTTATGTAAATATATGTCAGTTTTACAAAAAGACATAATAATAACTGGAAGTGAGGCTGGAATACTCCTGAAAAATCAGTATTAAAAAGTTTGAATGAAGACTTGGGAGTGGAGCAGTAGATCAGCACAAAAATTAGAGGAGCATTACCATATTTTCGGATGAATACCCTATAGGCTTTCTGTATAAGCAAATGAACAAACAGATAAAAAGTTTTATCAAAAGTAGAGTTTATAAGCATGACTAATTAAAACATTAGGTACATCAAAACTACCTCACTTTTCGCCCTGCCTGTGCTTCCCGTGATTTTTTTCTCAGTAGCTCACTCCTAGTAATCTCCTATCTGTATTTCCCTTTCCTATATTGCTCATCACAGGAACTCTCTTGGGATTAGGGGGAAGCACTGAACATATAAAATAGCTGATCCGGGAGGAAAAATGGAGGTGTAACCTAACATATTTTGATGTATATCTACTTGCTTTTTAAAACGCCACCTCACATTTAAAATGAAAGCATTGGCCTCTTTTTCTTTCCCCGCTTCTGCTTTTTGAAGACATTTATAAAATCAGCTTGTACACAAGCTGATGTGGGGCTGCTGTGATGAAAGCTCTAAATCTGGATTATTACTAATATTAGGTGGATGTATCTGCAATACATGCTGTTACAGATTTAATCAATGTAGCAGCAGCAAATAGTTTTTTATGTGCAACAAAAGCTATATACTACTCCTTTATGTAATGATTAAGAGAGGATTAAAATACCAAAACCAAAACAACTGGAGTGAAATCCTACCACATCCACAAAGAACTAGTAAATGGACCTGGAAGCACATTAAATACTTTGAGCTTCAGCACAGGAAAAGAAAACCAAAAAATATTCTTCTCTCACAAACATCTTTGTTGGAACTCAGGACATTCCTCTGGGTGTTCAGAGTTCTCGGGACCCCGGTCAGGGGGCTCAGAAACCCTGGCACAATGCTCAGAGCACCTTGGATTTGATTATAGCCCATGGAACAAGTTACCAATTTCATGTGAAAACCTGAAAGTCACAAAACTTTAAGCAGTGTTATCACAGGGTGAAAATGTAAATTTTAGGATTTTTGGGAATAGGGGCTTTTGGGGACAAGATGGAGGAAATTGGGTGTGTCTAGTCCTCCTTCTTCTTCTCCTTCGTCTCCCTCTTCTCTAGTGATGTTGGCACTTTGGATTGGTTCAGGGTAGAATTTCACTATCTAATATAGGTGATAGATATTGGAAAATAATTGTAAACATAGTATAATATACATAGTTTGTAGTGTAAAAAGATAACACCACCCTGAAGGGGCGGAGAGTGCTGCTGTCCACCCTGCTAGGCAGACCTCGGCTGGGCAGAGAGAAAATGTTATAGGTAACAAAGAATAAACAGTCTTGAGACCAAAACTGAAGAGCTCCGATTCATTCCTTGGGCACACGGGCTGAAAATAAGATCTCTCATGCATCTTGGGGCAGCAAAAACCCACTGGACTCTGAGACATCTTTTCAGATGGTGGCTACTGCAGCTATTGCTGATAAAAAAGCAGCTGGGCCCACTGATGTCCTTAGTATAACAGATCTTAATCCTGCTCCTGGAGCACAAGGGGAACAATTTACGTGTATACTCACTTTGTAACTGTACAAACTGTTTTTGCAGCATTTGGCTCTTTTAAATTCACTCTTATTTGGTACAATATTTTGCCTTTACAGCTTAACTCTACTGCAATGTAATTGCAAATTTATGTCTTAATCCAACTGCACCAAAGCTGCATGTGCCCTAGCATGATGATGCACAGTCTTTTCACGTTTATTTCCTCTGCTTCTCACCTCCCCATTGCCCATCCTGGTTTTAGTTGTTTTGTTTTTTTCTTTTATGCTTTAGGTGTTTTATATATCCCATATGGTGGCCAATGCAACCAATGTATTGACTGGAAGAAAACAGGAAGGTGAACAGGAGATAAAGAAAGAGCAATAGCACTACTTCTTTTTTAGCTATAGTCTTTCACCTCTGCTATCAGTAAATCCATGCAAGTAAGAATAACGTATTCAATACTCACTGCAAACATAGATCTTGATAGGTTATTAAAATCACTGCTCACAGAGCTATTCACAGATACACTGAAAAATGTACATGGTAGAGAAAGAGGAATATTGCATCCATTTCTTTGTTACCTCCAGGAAAAAAAAAAAAAAAGAACAACAAAACAAACTGGACATAGAGGTGGGGATAAGGAGATTGTTCTTAAAATTATTTCTGTCCTTCTCTAATATCTCTTTTTTACTCTGCAAAACAGACCAAACCCTGCTCTTAGAAATACTAATATTTAGATATGCACGCTTCTGGAGCATCCTTCTAAATTTAGTTGTGCTAAATAAAAAGTGAACTCCTCCTGATAGTATGTGAAACATAGCATGCAGGTATGGATATTATTTCACACAATTCATTCCCTCTAGGATGCAGGTAATCTCTCAGCCTTAAGCACCATGAAGCACTCTATATATTTTTAAGCTGTATGCTGATTGAACTTACGTCTGCTGCAGTGATATTCCTATTTAAGTCATGATAATATGACTCAAGAGTAGTGTATTTTCTAACAATGCCACCCCTAATATAGCCACTGCACAGGATGATGATTTTCAGGAATGTTCTGCAAAATACCCGGTTTAGAAAACCCCCCAATAAGCCAGTAATAACATCACAACTCCACCACCATTTTTCACCTATCAGATAATGCTTTCACTGGAATCGCATAATGAGCTGTGAAACAGCACAGCACAATAGCCCAATAATTACACCATACAATTATAAATGCAAATCTACCTAGCTTTTCTGTGACATCCCTCCTTTCCCCACCTTCCAATGACAGTAAGAAATAAGAAGTACTGTTCTTTGTTATGCTTCAGAAAAATTATTAAATTACTGTGAAAGTGAAACAAATACATTTCTGCTATGCACTTGAACTGTTTTTTCTAGTTTTAATCTACAATACACTTGTCTAACCAAATAAAGTATTTTGCATTTCTAGCATTACATGCACAAGCATATTTCCTTCATCTTTTTTCATTTTATGACACTTTAATTGTTCACAAGTAATAACGTAGTTGATTATTTTTTATATTTGATGCTGCAATTATGTTTTGAAATCTAATTTGTAAGAATTGAGGCTGCATTTCAATACAAACACCACAGGGCTATAAATTAAAAAACAAATGATCCCCTGGTCCCTCCTCCCCCATCACCCCACCCTCATTTCCTCAGCATTTAGATAATGCTACCCCCAGACCAATGTTTCTGCTGCACAAAGGTACAGACCCAAACCTGCCTTAATTTCCTTGCACAACGGTAAAACACAACCACAGAACTTTCAGTTACAGTTTAGCAACAGCCTATGCTTTTACAGACTAGAAAGTACAATTCTGTTTCTGGAGTGCTTCCACTTAAGTTAGTGAAAGCTCAAGTTAAAGATGTTTAACTATATTTGCCCTAATTTTACAGCAAAATAATTTCTGTACACTTTCAAGATTTTGAACGTACAAGAAGAAGGAATAAAATGGGCACAGCTAACACTTCTCTCATTCTCTCCATTTGAGTGAAGTGGGCTTGCTCCCAAATCTTTGGTTTTGTACTTTGAAAGCATCTTCCTTCAGTGAAGCTTCACAGCAACTGTAAATTCTCATTAGGCAACACCAGGCATCAAGATTAACAATAGGATCTAACACTGCCTTCCCAACTGACGTAGGATGTTACAAGAACTGGTTATTGAAATACAAATTCAAAAACTGCTACATGATCTAACTTGACACTCAGACTATCTAAAAAAATGGCTTTTTTGACATGAAGCATAAGTCCAGTACAGCCATTATTCTGAGGATTCTTTGAGCTGCCCCAAAATCACGTGCCTTTAGCCCCTTGTATGGGTACCTGGCAAATAAAAACTGTAGATCTCCTTTAATACCTGAAACTGAGGGCTTAACAAATCTTGTTCTGAGTGTGTATGCTGGACATGAATTCAGGCTGGATGAAAATGAAGTCTGTTTTTTCTTTTAAATCCCAAGTCAATGAGTGAGTCATTTTCCACATGCCCCACTGTAGCCCTGCCCGTGAAGAACATCGTGCCTGAGTGGCTTTGCAGCCATCCCAGCAGATGATGGATGTGCTCTTCAGGGCTTAGGCAGCTGGCGCGTAAAATAATGGAAAACATTGTAATTTTATTAGAATAACAAACTCTGTAAGTGACCAACACTACAACTTAGAACAGCAGCTCTTCAGATGGAGATGTCCAGATAGAATAATTGATTTTCAATTGCCTAAGCCTGTCTCAAACATCTCTGCCTGCATTACCTAATTACCTAGAGTAACCATCCTCTTGAAGGTTGATTGAACCAGGTAAGATTTTATTTACTTCAACTATATTTTTTGTAGAATTGTTCCAGACATTAAGGAGTTTTGATAGATATGTAAAAAATAATTTCTATTTCATCATAGCAAAATTTCTGTCCAAAATTAAAATTCAAAACTGTTTCTTATGGTTCATTGCACTAATTAAAATGTACTTGCCAAGAATATTTTGCAATAATTCTAGGTTGCCAAGTGTGAGACTGCCACTTTGGAATTAAGTTGATATGGGTGGTCTGACATGGAATTCTCAGTTATGTAAATAAAGCAGACACTTCCAGACACTACAGTACATATAGGATTAAATTTGCACTCTGGAACCAAGTCTATCTTAAGCACCTGCCCATATATGTATGTAAGAATGGCATGTTTTCAAATAAGCTCTATTACTAAATAGTGCAAAATTACTTATGTTGATATATGTATTTTTGGGAAATTTGTGGACATGAAGGACAAGCAACGAGTCATGTAAATTAAAGCTTCCTCTATTGCAGAAACACTCAGCAGAGAACATGGTGATTCACAGAAAACAGAGAAAAGAAGGATGCAAAGGAATACACAGACTTTAATTTAATTTAATTTACAAATTAAACATTTTTCTCAGGTCTAATAAATAAATTGATAATCCTACTCCAAAGGACATTCTTTTTCGGGTGATGGCCAAAACCAGAATGACATTGTGGTATCATAAAGGTATATAATTTAATATATGTCAATGAAACAAAGGAATCTTGCTGTAGGCAAAGCTGTTTTCTAAATGTCACAAGTGATTTGGTGAAAACGTCTTTCTTATAACGACTTCAGATCTAGTTCAGGAACTTTAGTTGTAGATGCAGTTATGTTGTCCAGTGCTTGCGGTTGAAGCAGGCAAAATTTGTATTCCCAGTTACTATAATTGCACCATTCTTTGAGCAGTTCAATGCTTTAAATCAGCTTTGGCCACTCTGCCAATGTACATTACATGATCAGTAACTGTATTTTGACTCCAAAAGTTCTATCCAAATTTTCACCATCTGGCGCAAACATCATCAGCAAAGTTGTATTATCCCTACACATTTCTATTTCCTCAATCTTCTTTTATTAATGAAGAGTAGCTACACAACGATACAATGCACTCATCTTATTCTGCAGTTAAAATTATCTCAACTAGAAAATGCTGTAGTTTTCTTGACTCTCCACATTTTGATTCAAAGTGACCTCATTAAGTACCTTGTTTAACATTCCATCCCTCTACCTTTCTGTCAAGTTTAGTCACATTAGTAATACTTCAAGGGAAATGATTGAAGCATTCAGAGTTGATTGTGTATTAGAAACTAAATCTCTCCTCATAGGAAAGAGAAAGCTTTTTGTTTTTCCAAACAATGCAAAGGATCAAAGCTTCCATGGCAGGGCTATAGATAAAATCTATGTAGCACCCTTCCTGCATAGGACATCCTTCCTGCCATCATTCCTCTGCCTCCTGCATTAATCAACACCACACAGGAGGAAAAGGCAGGAGTTGAACCACAAAATATTGAGAATAGTAAGTACTGTAACTGCAATTAGTGGTTCTCAAAAAACAGTCTGTTCAACATTTGCAACTCATGATCAAATTAAGCTGTACAAAACTGCTTAATCCCTTGGCTGCAAACAACTGCCTAAGATATTTAAATTATATATGTAGATTGCTTTCCTGTCAATCTCTCCTTTAATTGATGGTCGCAGTGATTGAGAAGGAACATGAGAACTGATGATACTCCCATTCTATCACCAGATATAAGGTTTCTTTCATATGTATTGCAGTTCAATTGTATTTTCTTTGCACAAATGTTACTTATAATTGATTTTACAAAATCATTCTCATTTTTGCAGTGGCTGGATAAAGGGAAAAAAACAGAAATGACAGAATCTGGTTTATTGTTTTCTTTTTCCTCAAAGCAGGAAGAAAGCAGTTACCAATTTGAGCAGCCTAGACAAGAGGCAATGTCAGGTAGGAGTTTAGCTCGTTAGAAGACAATAAAAGAAGTGCAAATACTGTATTTTTACTGTTTTCTGAAAAGTTTCCCATTTCAAAGGAGACATGAGTACAGCAAAATAACTTATTTTCCCATTATGTGCAAAAAGCAATATAAGATGTGCAAGGAAACCATGTGACAGACAACACAGAAAATAGAAATTTTCAGTTCCCCTTGAAGTTGCTAAATTGAGCTTAAAGACTAACTAGCAAAATAGATAAAAGAATGCAAAAGTAGACCACTGAGAGCATAAACACATTGTTTATGTTTACTCCATTTCGAAGTATCTGCTTTAAAGAAATGGATATAAATGCTACCTCTCCTACCTGTTATCACTAAAATGTAATGGTCCAGGGAGTATAGTGCAAATCCAGCTGATGTCTCAGGTTTTTCAGCTGAGCTGAACCACAGCTTTCAAAGTAGGGTCATTCCAGAGCAACACTGGGCATCCCTATTCTCTCTGCATTCTCTCACCCAAAGAGTGACACGTGCTTCCATAGCCCATTGTCCCAATCATACAGAAACTGAAAGAGTACAACCATCTTTCATCTACTTTTCCAAACAAGTGTGAAAAGCATTCCTGTTCCACTGCCTGATAACCTGGCTGCTTTAGAGACCACACTCCACATCACCACTGAGGGGCTGTAAGGACTTAAACAGTGTTTGAGACACAAATGTGATTTTAAGACCACAGAAGGACTTTGCCTTGAGATAAGCACAGGATGGAGTGGCAGGATGGCCTGGCTCCAGGCCCAGCAGATCCTAGGTAATATATCCAGACAAGGGTTCCCATTTTGGCAAACTGTGGAGCAGCAACTACTTGTACACATATTGCTGGTATCACCTCAAACCCTTGTTTACAACTTAATTCGGGCAGAGTCATCTCTCAATAATAGGATCATAACAGAAGCATCAAAAATTACGGAGGTAAAATAATATCACTGTTGATTCAAGGGGGAAAATTCTTCCCTGGGATTTATCAAAAATGCAAAAAAATATTAAAAGGAAAAAAATTAAATTAAAATCCACAACTGAGTAAGTGAAGAATAATACATAATCAGCTTGGTTTGAACTTCTTTTGAAAGGAATTAGGCAAGGCTGCAAGAGTCAAAAAGGATTACCAATCTTCTGACACAACAATTATGTATCTACAACTTAAAACTCAGAGAGGAAAAAACTCCTGAATTTCGGAATATGCTTACTGCAACTAATAAATTTAGTCTCTATATGCACCAAAATCTTCCTAGATTCCAATGTGTATCGGCACCAAAGTCCTGGGCTAGCATCTGCAATAAACAGATAACTCTGCCCCTCAGCGCCCCGTTTCCATCAGCAAGCACCCAGGTAGTCACAGTGATTTCAAGAAGCTTTCTCAAGTATTTGAACTCACACTTAAGAATCTTGCTCAGGTAGAGTTGCAAGGTCCAAGTGAAACAGCTTTGGCACAGACAGAATATTGAAAAGACTCACTACATAGGCTCATTCAGGCATGTACCAGAAAAAACACAACTTGATCTTAAGAGTCTGAAGAACTGTCAAACGATCTGTGGCAGTTACAAACATAAAATAAAATCAAATTGCAGAATAAGTTTGAGCTGGAAGGGACCTTTAAAGGCCATCTTATCCAATCCTTCTGCTTTAAGCAGGGACACCTTCAACTAGATCAGGTTGCTCAGAGCCCCATCCAACACCCCTTGAATGTTTCCAGGGATGGGGAATCCACAATTTCTCTGGGCAACGTGTTCCAGTATTTCATCACCCTCACTGTAAAAGCCTTCTTCCTTAGATCCAGTCTGAATTTACCTTCTTTCAGTTTAAAAACATTACCACTTGTCCTATCATTTGTCTATGATTTCATCTAAATCTCTCCTAAAATTCAGAAAAATATTTCTGACATGAAAAAAGATTTGTCAAATTACTGTGTCTGCTTCACAACATAACAAGAACACTTTAACAGCAAATGACATCTTTAAGTAAAAATCAAAATCAGAAATATGACAGCAGCTGAAGTAGTAAGATACAAAGCACCTTTAAATTAGCCAGCTCAGAGGGTTGCATGTTGCCATCACTATTCTGAACTGCAGGGTAGTCGTAGCCAAAGAAATGCACCAAATGAAGGACACAACTACCAGCTTAACTTTAAACCTGATAAAAAATGGTGCACCTGAATTTCACTCTACTTTTTTCATGCATGTAGCACATGAATGGTTTTCTGTGCTTACTTATGAATGTCACACAGCAGCAGAGCATTGTCTGCTCTGGGACTCGTGTGTCTTTAGACACTTCTTTTTCCACACTGCCCCTTGTAGGCTGACCTTTCATCCCCGAGTTTGCCCAGTGAAGCTGAAGCTAAGTTGATTTAAAGCACAACATACAGTTCCCTGGGCCATGCTTCCTCTCCCTTGCTGCCTCGTAAGAACTTGAAATAGAAGTGAGGATTCATCGCGCCATTGCTTTGTGCCAGCAGCTGATTTATTTATATTTGAGTTCAGATAGGAAGGATTAAAATTAGGACGCTGTAAGCAGAACTCACTGTTCAATATGTTCCAATTGTTTTAGCATCTGGGCACCTTTGAGAACAACTGACTGATGCATCACTATGGCAACACAAAGAAGCCTCGATAATTCAAACTATTAAGACAGTAAGAGGTTTTTAAGTCTTGTATTTCTACAAAATATAGCAAAGCTAATGCAATATCCTAGACAAAGTAGAGGGCTGAGAAGACAAAATAAGGTAGAGCTCACATTTCCCATTTTTCACCCTAACCTCACATTGACCATGTATTTCTCTGCCTCAGTGCCTGTTGTGGAGTGGAAAGACAAAAATCACAAAGGCTTGCTCTTCCTCTTCCAAATCCAGTCCTTGGAACCAACTGAGGTAGGGATTTTGCCCAGTGCACAAGCAACGAGTCAGCAATTACCTGGGTATCACTATGAAATTACTCCCTAATGAAATGGTTTGAGCTTCCAAGAAAAATTACAGGGGGGGAAAAAATGGCCCTTTGTTCCTGCAAACCTGATAAGATCTAACCAGACACTTAAAAGTCTCATTAAGATTTGCTGCTTACAAAAAAAAATACATTAATCAAATACATTATTTAAAGCCACTAAACAGTTTTCTTCTAAAACAAAATAACATCGTTAATCAAATATTATACAAGTAGGATTAAAAACTTTTCTTTTTTCTGCCCAGTCTTCACAGCTTCTCATGTCCCGAAAACCTTGGATGTAATTTTACTGTGGCATACAAGATAATTATTTTTAGCTATTTGTAACTTTAACATTTTATTATCATTAGTATGCATTTCATCTGGTTTGGATTATACACTTTTTTATGTAGCTTTAGCAAGCATTAGTTATTCTAAACATATTCTGTCCCTGTAGGGCCTGAAGGCAGAAACTTCTCCCTACAGGACCTCGATGGCTGGCTACTGCTCAGCCCTCTGTGATATGCACAAGTTTTGGACGTGCAAGTCAAAACCATATAGGTACACAAAGGTAAGTATAAAAATCAAAGAATCAATATTGTTTTCCACATGAATTGAGTATCAATAACTATAATTCACACATGCAGAACAGCTCATACATGGAGTCTGCATTCCAGTCAATGGAATTCAACAAATGCCAAGGGCACATTTGTACTGGAGATGGATGACACTGGGATACTTAGACACAGGAATTAGGATATGTTTTGCTTCCATTAACTGGATATGAAGAGAACTATCTGCATGTAGAAAGCACAGGGTGAAATGCAAGTTCAGTATGCTGATGTTTCTTTTATAATGCTGGAGATTTTCTTGAAGCTGCACACTTTCATCTCCCTACAGTTATTTTGAAGGTTTCTACAAAATTTACCAAATTCCAGCTGCAAACTTTTTCCAGCAAGATGGTTCTGTTTAATTTCAAATGTACTTGTCAGAAATGTTGGCTTAAAGACACTTATACGCTGATACAGTTTCATACTGAGAAGTTCAAACACATTTAATCTGTTGAAGCACAATCTTCTTTCTCATTGAAAGAATTCCAGAGCCACAGGTTGTATTTTTAAACATGAATATTGGAAGAGTAGTAGAGGTTAGAGCATGTTTCTGAGACCTCTGAGTGCTTAGGAAAAGTTATGTCTTTGTTCTTAGAAGATAACAAGAATCAGGTTGTAAAAAAAAAAAAAAAAACAAAAAAACAAACATGCCAAATACCTGGGAGGTGGCTTCATTCAGCACATGCTAAACAGATATCAGAGTTTCCTACTTTGAATTCATAAGAGATTATTAAACGCTGAGTTTCATCATAGTAGATGAAAAAGCCAATCAAACAATAGTGCAGGTTTCCCTTTTAGTGAAGACAAGTAAAAAATGTTCCATGCTGCTTTGAACTAATCAGAAAGATTATTCTGGACTTCAGCACAATATTTTACAGCCCATTGCCTTTCCAATCTCTTGGTATTCAGAGAGCCACACAACGGAAGCACTACAACAATTAGATGCTCACAGCATTTCAAATATTGCAGTAATACCTAGAAAACAGGTAACATACTGTGTTAAATTTTAAGTAGGGGTAGTCTAGATGAAATGGGTTTATCACCACAGCCAGACAAAGTCGTAGATCTGTAGCAAGATCACAACCCATCTAATCTACTCTAATCCACCAGTGGTGTTTTGGATGTTTCAGAGATTTTTGGGATGTGAGGAGATGTTTTAATTTTCTTACAGTAATAGGCATTCAAGCCAGGACTCCAAAGACAATTTTTAAGCTAAACTTGTACATACCAAGAGAAGCAGAAAACTAAACATGAACGGTAAGTACAGGAATGATGTTATCCATTGTCGTATTTTTTAATACCTTCCACACTTTAAAAGGCACAGATCTGAAGTTCGTGTTGTGATAAAAACTTACAATTGTGTTTTCTTTCTTTTCATGAAAACAAAATTACTTTTATTCTCCAAGGACTCAATCATTAAGAAATAACCATCCTGCCTGGTATTGCAAGGCAAATGTTACTGCACACTCTGTGGTTATGATTTTCATCTAATACAAGATACCAAAATACATTGTAATGAAGTAAACAGAATTCCCCTGGAAGAACACACTACCGCACTTTTGAAGATGCTATTATATCTTGTATCACAGAGGTAAAATGCTCACTGGAAAATACTGAAATATATCAGACGAGCTGAGCATTTAAAAATCATCTTCTTTATAAAATCAACTACTTGCAAGAATGAAAGGACTATTGAAAGAAAAAGAATCTCCTTATTAAACCTGTTAAAGTCAGTTTCTCAGCACATAAAGCCCCATTCCCTCTATATATGTCATTACCAAAAGACTTGGGAAAAAATGTAGGCTAATGAACAAGAGCAGCAGCTTAGCCTCAGGCCAGTTTCTACTTTTGGAAACACCTATGAAAGCCATGATGAAAGAGAAAGGAGGGTATATATGCATATCCATGAGAAGGAATCTGGCCTGGTGTTTAAATTGCACTTGTAAGAGATCGTGGTATTTGAATAACTCACTGTTTGGACACATCAGGCATTATCATCTGTTCTTTTTTCCTTGTATCCACCGTCGCCTCTACAGGGGTGAGTACTACAGCAGCACATGACACTATTGACTGGTATGAGTCTTCCCGGCACACTGCAAAGATAAAAAGTATCAGTGTTAAACAGTGAACTCAGTTTGCACTTGAAAGGGAAAAAAAAAAGAAAAGAAAAAATCAATTCATACTGTGATAAACACAAATGCAAATAATTAATCAGGCTTCACTGTGGTCACCTGCAATGAAAATGCCATTGTTTTTCACATTTCCTAACATGCTTACTTTGCACTTTTTTTGCCATTGCCTGATCATTCACTAAGTTTTACCTAGCACAAGATCTGCTGTCAGTCTGCTCTAGCTCACTGGCGTGTCTGAGTCCTAAAAGAACTTATATTTCATAAATGACATCAGAGTATGATTCATTTCTTAGTTCTTTTTCATCACAGACTGAAAATAAGGGTGAAAATAATGGGTGGTTTCCAGGCAAACCTCCCACCTTCAAACATTTCAGACTTTGCAAGAAAAATATATTTAAGAAAATCTAATTAGTAATTTATTTTTCACCTTTAACGGTTATGAGTCACTTTACTCCAAAAAGGTCAAATCCAAGCAGTCTAGAAGTGCTATGTGATATATTGACTCATGTTTTCTTTTAATAAAAACTAGATCTGTAGTACTGTGCTAAATGTTACAACTTAGTATTTAGAGCTAGAAGAATGATCACACATTTGAGCTGGGCATTTGGCTCAATTAGCACTAATAAATGAATATCCAAAAGTTTCTGACCTCTGAACAGACAATTTTATATGCTACAAGTCACAAACATTCCTAAACTCTAAATTTTAAGCATCCCTAGTAATTTAGCTTTTAGCAGTGACACTCCTACTGATTTTGAAGCTATAGATTTCCTTTACAGCCAAGGTATACCTTTCTGAAAAAAATGAAAGCTGGAATTAAGAATTGGCTTCATTGAACAAAGCATGTCAGCTTCTTATCTTACATTTGGTACTTTAATGTAAGCAAGAAGAAATGTGGCAGCTTTTGTTTAAACAGAAAGACACACAGTATTTTATAACATACAGAACTATTTCACAGAGATCCAATAACATAGCCTGTGAAACCAGAATGACTGTGGCAAATTTTCAGCAATTCAAAACCAACAAGAACACATTTCACAATTCTGTACATTTATGCAAGATTGGTACAGCTGGGAACATTGAACTGTGACATTTATTTATTATTATTCCATTCTCCACAATCATGTGCCTCCTTATTGCCCACTGACAACATACCTTTGGCATAGCCTATGCTTCCCTTCCAAAAGAAGCAAAACTGGAGTAAAACTTTACCCATATTGACCTGACTGGGCCAAGAACAGCTAATTGTGCCATTTTGCCCTGGGGGCACAAAATGCCTTCAGCCCAAACTCAGCACATACCAACAGGACACACTGGTGCTCTAAACAACACCCTGAAACACTAAGGGGAACAGGTCAGGTCGGGGCTAGATATTTCTACAATTGTGGTTTTTTGCTTTCTGAGCCATTCAGCAAGCAGCACAAATGGCTGGAGCAAGGGCAGCTCTGTCAGGAAGGAAACATTCTGGAGAGCGCCTGTAATTGCATTCAATTCATCTGATGCTGTCCAGCACTGTTTATGCTTGTGTTTTAAATATTAAAGTGCACACTGTGGGAAGCGACTAAGCCACCCAAGATGCCCAGTACTGAAGCCCTCCCTTCCTTTTTTCTTTGGAACCAGCATTACTCAATACTTTGTCACTATCATAGACACACATCTTCAAAAGATGGTCATACACAAGAGAACTTGCTATACTGACTGCAGGCAGGCAAGCAGGATTTACGTTATAGCCTGATGCACAACAGATTAAGAGGAAAACAATGCAAAATACATTGAACTCAAGAGATAACATGAAAAAATTGGAATTTTAGGTGATTTTACATCCTACTATATTATGTACTACCAGCAGACCATCTACTAGCACGATGCTGCTTGGTAGGCATCAAGTAATTTACGAAACAGTATTTTCTTATTATAATCAGTGACTGAGTATGTGCAAATAAGAATATGTATGTCTCTTTGTCTCTTTATTTACAGTCAAAGAATTGCAAAAAAATATGCTTGTCATAGTGCACCACTGATATTCACTACCTGAATTTTAACTAGAAGCACTGATAAAACAGGGAGCATAAAGGATGAAGCAAATACATATTTTTCTTCAGAAGACCTGTCTTACTATTAGAATATCAAGTTATTACTTTGGAACTTGTAAAAGGTCTGATGACAAACATCACAGGGGAGTGTTTGCTATAGATCAGGCACCATCCATCAGAGCAGTTACAAAGAAAGATAAAAGAGGGAATAACAAGTAACAAAGAAGACACTGCAAGTCTCCCACTCTTTACAGAAATCTCATGAATTAATAAAACTGAAATTGTTTTTGCTTAATAATTAATGCTCTACAGGATTGTATAATCCCCTAATTTACAGCTGAAGACAAACCCAGTGGTCATCTAGTGACTGGAGCTCATGGAATGTGTTATCCATCTCCCCATTCAAGACAGCAATACCCTTTGGTCTTGCTTTTGAAAACCACTACAATTCCTCCTTTTTATCTCAACTCTCTGTGCACAGTCATAAGTCATTATGAGACAGTATAATTAACTAAAATGTCATGAAATAGTGGTGGCACAGCAGCAAGTAATTTTCACCTACTGGGGTGCATGCTCTTACTATCTGTTCATAACTTGCATTAAAATATTGAGAATGTGCTTGAATGTGGACTCTCAACTTTAACGCTGAAGGGGATGAGCACTGTTTTACTTAACACTGTTTGCATTTTACATTCCAAACTCAACTCTTAACTGAAGCTTCATTTCTACAACTTCATTTTTTAATCTACAAGTGGCTTACATTACCCCAAAGAAATGACTATTCATGATGTCTACACACTGTACTCTTCACGAATCAAAATCTGTTTGATCCTTAAAATATAACAAACATCACAAAAACAATTACTCTAAGGGATCACTCCTTTTAATCATAAATCCTCTCATCCGACAAACCTGCTCCGTAACATCCAGCAAGAATTTAAAAATTTTTAGCCTTCCACATGAATTGGTAAGGAAAGCAGAATTTCCAGTCACCTGAGTTAGTGTTTAGCAAAGTCATCAATGTAATCAGCGGTCTCAGCCTACTACATTATTCCTGATGCATATATGCAGACGGTTGGAAAATACTGCATAAGTTATCAACAACAAGGGGAAAAATCAGCCAACTTTATAGTACCTGTAGCAGTTTCTTTAAGAAACTAACATCTAGTATCTCAGAATGTGTTATACACTCAATACCTTGAGAAAATTAAAAAAAAAAAAGCAATTTTCATGCAAGTGAGAAAGTATTTTTCAGTCCTTTATTCACAATTCAACCATTACATGAACAAGCTAATAATTGTAGTGAAATAACACAACCGGAGGAACATCTATATGTTGTCATTAAAGAAACATATTTTTCTTAGTGAAACGAAAGATAATACCTACAAATTACAAGTCATGTAAAGGAGAACTCTACAGAAAGGGAAAACAAAGAGCTTTAACTTCACAGACTACTATTATAAAAGATCTGTACTACTTTTGAAGCTGCATGGTTTCTCCCCAGATCCTTCAGTTTAATGATGCATGCAGCTTGTTTTCCTCCATCACCAAGTGTTTTAAAAGTACCCCATATATTTATCACTAGTAGTGTTGGCTTGAATTTACCCTAGCTGGTTTAGGCAGTCCCTGAACATCATTCACTATCAAAACAGATCTTTACATCTGGAGAAGAAAAACATTAGTTCTTTTTTTTTTTGTTTGCTGTTTCTTTCAAGAACAATGAGAACGACTAATTAAATATTTTTCTTCTACTTTGAACCAACCAGTGAAAAATTTTAAATTCCCCAAATAGTAGGACAGTACAGCCTTCAAAGGCTACTGAATACAATGTGTCTCTCCAGAGAATAAAAAGATTTTTAAGCTCTGGGGATGTAATTTACATCATCTATTTCAAACACATAATTGTGCATACTTTACCCCCTCGTTTTTGTTTTTTTTTAATTGAGGAGAACGAAAATCTGGTTATCACTGCTTGCTATCAAAAAGTCTCCCTTGATACAAGATGCAAGATGAAATTAGCAGCAAGTACTACCTGCTTAAAGAAAACAAAAGGGAAATGTTCATATGCAGTATGCAATGAAGCATAAGGGAACAATGACACAGGGACACAAAAACAGTGAAATATTTCTGGATTTCAAAAAGGTGGGCACTTATCCTGACAATCCAAAATGTTTACATTTAAACCTATGCAGTTTAAAAGTATCAGCTCCCATCATTCAAGAGACAGATCAAATCTGGAAACAGATGCTGTTTTATACCAAAAATTTTTCTGCTTTGGTAAAAACCTAGGCAAGCAGCCAGGAGCATGGAAGGCACTAAATGCTTTACCCTGAAAGATCAGTCAGCTGCCACTGTAGGAGACAGGGGATTCGAGCATGAGGGAGCAACATCTGGATCCCAAGTATCCAATCCCACATACTTTTTACTACCAAGGGCCAGACATTATGCTTTAATAACTCTGGAACACCAATTCTCATGGCAGGCACTGAGAATATTTTGGCACACGGTTTCCTAAATACCTCTCTGACATGAAAAGGATCAAGAAATGAGTCACCCTCTGAGGTGTTCTGAGTAAAGGACAAGAAAGAGCTGCAAAATATATAACCCCTATACAGGTTCTTCAGACAAAGGCAATTTAGGACAAAGAACTGTTACACTTAAAACAGAGCTTTTGCTAAAACAAACAAACTAAACCCAAACCAAAAACACATCAACCAACCAAAAAGGAAGAGCAGATACACAGTAAATTCCTTTAGTGTATTAGAACAAGTGAAGAGCTGAGGAAAGAAAAAGAACATTTACAACATGCAACTCAAGTTATTTTGCCAGGAAAGATGCTGACATTAGAAACAAAATATAAGAGAGGATCTTGAAATCCAGTCTATTAATTCTGGTATGTCCTGGAAGAACTCGACTAACTACCATGTTAATCCCCTCCTGACTGCACAGATATGGCCTCAGATAGTCCTGGGCCACTCAGAGGACTCAGAAAAAAAACCAGCCTTCTGACTTGTCTCTCCATCAACCCCAAACATCACCTGCATGAAACACTTCAGCAAATCCAAGTGTATGAATTCAGTTCCATATCCTCTTTCTCAGCCCCAGAAACAAAATAAGGTCTTTTACTACTTTATTATTAAACCCTAAAGTCCAGAGAGATTTTCAGTCTCTTTAAAGCAACACAAAAGGTCAAGGTACTTTACATGAAAGCTATTTTCAACCATCTACTTACATTTAAAAAAAAAGCTCAATATTAAAAAATAATAATAAAAAGGCCTAATTTTCCTGCTGCTTGATCCTAGATTTGATGATGGTCTTTGGAGAAAAAAGGAAACTAAATGGACTCTATTCTTTATTAGTTCAAGTTATTTTAGGGCCTCTTGTTCCCTAGAAACAGCTACATTTCACAATATTGGCCAAGTGAATACTTAAGAGAATGAGTGTGTATGCTCACAGTCCCCAAAGGGTTTGCTGTAATAATTTTGCAATAAAACCACAGGCCTGGTTCTTAAACACAACATAGTCACAATCAGAAATTTTGTAATAGCAACAATTACAGGCCCATTATGGGCAAATGAATTACTTTCTATAAGGTTCTTATGTTTCATGGCTCTTTTATACAAAGGCTGCACGCACATATCTGCTTTGTGCTATCTACACTGGCACACAAACATGAAGAGTACAAAATTCAGCATTAAGCAGGAGCCAGGGAATTCCTCTCACACACCAGCAGTTCTGCAGTGATTGTCTGCACCCTTGCTTTTGTATCCTAAGTTTGTTTGCTGTCACAAGCCACTGTGACAATACAGTAAGAGCCACAAGTGAACTCTACCCATAAGAAAATTAACTGTAATTTTTCAATGTTCATGCATAATGGAATGCTGAATGAAAGGGTATGCCTGATCACCTACGGACTGAGCCTGTGGCGATGGAAACACCAATTCCTAAAATAATCATGTAGGTAATGACAAAACTGATGACCCACTTCTTGCATATTTTCTGTTAACTCCACTGTATTGAGAGAATGACTGCAGTTTGGTTTCTCCTGAGGCAGAAAGATGTCACAGGGTAGCACCTTAACTCCTGGTCAGTGTTCTCAAGCAGCCTCCCCCAGCCTACAGTGACTTGCAGACTTTCTTCTACAATGTGGTTGTGCCTGTATTTCCTCATCTCTCAGGGATTTCATGAATTTGTTCAGTTACTTATTTTCTTCCGTGAACTTGTAGCATCCCCAATATCCTGTAGACTTCCAAAGCAGAATATAGATTATGTGAAGAAATATTTCTGTCAGTCCACTTTAAACTTGACACCAGCTTGTTTCACATCCCCAAATTTTAGTCTTTGAGAAGACAATGCACAATTCCCCCTTCACCTGCCACTCTGGATTTTACAGACTTCTCTTGGATACTTAGCCAGCCATTTATTTTACAGGCTGCATTATCTGATTTTGTTTCTGTTTAAAACCTGTGCTACAGCTATGGTCATCCGGCTGATCTCTCTCCACAACCAACCATTCCCTGTTGCAGTTCCTGCAATGATGGATCACTGTAACAAGGCCAGGAGAAACTGTAACTGCATTTAGAGAAAATTAAGTGGGTTCCTTTTACAGCTGTAACTACTCTTACACCTAAAACATTCTAAGTATATCCATTTGTGCTTGAGACTGCTTCTGAGATACTTTCTTATTCACAGTGAACTACTAGCAAATATTGTTCCAAGCAGACAACACAGGAATTGAAAAAACAGCCTTAAAAAAAAAAAAAAAAGGCATATTCTGTATCCAGTGGGTAGATATTGCTTCTCAATGCCAAAAAGCCCTGGTTTAGTGTTAATAATAGCACTTTTAAAATGACGGCTAACTTTCATTAGCTTTTGACAACACCATCAGTCAGGATGATGTCACAGGCTTGTATTTTTAGCCCTCTAGTCTACGACTTGTTTTGTGACACAAGCATGATTAAGAACTGTGTGCATAAACTGTGTGACGGAAAGGTTATAATGAAAGACTAATGATCTGAATCCCACCAATCATATCTAATTCTGCCAAATTCCAGGAAGTCTCATAACTGAACAGTATGAATATCTATTAGAATAAAAAGTGGAAGCTTAGTCATTTGGTCCTGGATGCGTGGTGCTAATCACCATGTGGGCCAAACAAGTGCATCCATTTATTCCGAAAGAGGCTTTGAAGACAACTGGTTAAATTCATTAAATTAATTTACCACAGAATACAGCTGCAGGTTGGTTCATAGGGGAAATGAGGCTCACCCAGACCTCCCCTTTTGGCAGCCTCTGCCATTCTTGTCAAGGCTGCTTCACTGGGTAATAAGAAAGAAAAACACCACAGGTCCTAAGTGATGGAAGGAAACAGAACAGCCAGTTTGCCAGTAAGAATGGAAAAGGTAGTACTGAAAGTGCCAGTTTCAGGTGCAAGCATAAAGCCATGCCTTGCTAACAGCCATAAGGTACCAGAAACAGGGAAACCTTTGTCTCTCTTCCTACAGGACATGGAGGAAATCCCAACAGGGATGCCACCGCTGCAAGAGCTGTCTGCCTCAAAGTTCCATTTTCAGCCAAGAGAAGAATAATGGTTTTAGTTCTGCTTTTGATCACATTTGATGCCTTCACGAAAAGAAGAGAAAAAGGAGTGACTGTGACACTGGCATTTTAAAAGAAGGAATATAAAAAGGCCTGCAGGGCATTTCTGTAGGCATAATACAATCCCCTGAAGGAATGACTACTCTAACAACAATATCCTCGACTGTCACTCATTGCAAGTAAAACTGTCAAAACTCAATAGCAAGCATTTTCAGGACCACAGTCTCCTGGCTTCAACTATTATTCTAGGCCTAGCTGAAATAAAGACTGACAGGCAAGCAAGATTAATTTATTGTGGTTTGTAATGAATTGCTGTAGTTACAAGAAATTTACTTAGGCAATTAATACAAAGATAAATCACCAAAAGTACAGTTTTCCCAGCGATATTATTAAATAAAATCACAACACCAGGCTTCCTTGCAGGTTCTAAAAGCTCACCAGGAAAATCACAGGAGGAATTTTTGTTCAGCAAGAGTATGAGGCTTTCTATTGTAGCAGTGCTGGCAGTCACTAGCAGGAGCACCAGGTACAGCTGCCAGTAGAGCTGTACATCCTTTCAGCTGCAGAATGACAGCCTTTGTCAAACCCGGCGACAATCAACTCAGTGATCAGTCCCTACAGCAGCACATTGGTCATAGCCATTCCAGACTCATTCCTGCCTTCATGGAAGTCACATACACACCAAATACTAGAAATGTACACCAGTTACTGAAACATAGAGGATCCATAACAAAGATCTCACTCTTCTCTCAGGGAGGATATTTTCCACATTTATTATAAAATGCAAGCCATTTATTTTATACCTTTGCTCTCTTTAAGGTGATACACTAATACAGGAAAGCAAATTTAGCCCAAGTGTCTCTGCAGTCACTTAACAATCCTGCAAACCAGCACGCATAAGCAAGCAGCTGGCTACTGCTCCAGCTGACTGCTCCAGTGTAAGCACAAAGCAGAGGAGAAATGAGGAAAAGTGGGTAGGGCATCACCCACAGCCCTACCACTCAGTACTCCCATAGCAAAGGGAGAAGCCAGCAGGAGCACCTAGTGACATACCTCTGAACCAAGAGGGGAAATGGAGAGGCTTTAAGGAAGAGCAGGTTAAAGGATGGGATAAGACAGAAAACACAACACCTTCCTTCTGTGGGCTCCTATGGCAGGCACCCACTAAACTTGGGTGTGAAGGAAGAACACCTGCATGTTCAAAGGGCTGCCAAGTGAAGGCTCTTCACAGCAAGCAAAAGATGGACTCAGCAGATAACCAGTACAGCAACCTCCTAGGCTGTTCACACAGCTTTTCATGCAATACCAGGGAAATCATGTTCACAAGTTGGCTAGGTGACAAGAAAGATTAGTGGCAGTTGTGGAATGACAGAAAGCCTATCATGCCACGAAGAAAACTGGGAAAGAGAACATTTGACGGACCTGCAGTTCTAAAAGTCTGCCTATTTGCACAGCTTTCAGATTTTGCTGTTCTTTGTACTTACTGCATATGATTTACTAGATTTCAAGGCCAAATGAAACTACTGGGATCATCTGGTCTGACATGTGGCACAGGCACATCCTGTGGTTCTTCCAAAAGCTCAATATTATAGTCCTGATGCAAAATTTTGAAGAGTACAGGTCACTGCTATGCCAGGTTTGCAAGTGATCGGAGGAGTTCTTCCAATTAATGGTCAAAATAACAGCATAATTTTTCCAAATTATTTTCAGAAGTACAGACTTGTAGCCATACATCTATGCTGCACATAAAGCATATGCCAAGTAACATATATGCATCTTTCTGAAAAGCAATAAAACAATCAATCATTATGCTGATGCCTTTTCACACTTTCTCTAAAAGTTTCAACTATTCTAAAAAAAAAACAAATTCACTAGGGCTTGAAATCCAACCAAGTTATGAGAGCAATATATTTTACCTTAAAGACAAATAAATTGAAATAGGAATAGATTGTGCTTGGCAAAAATGGTAGGGATCAAAATGACAGAAATCTGAGACAAACTTAGCAATTTTGAGGAGACATTAAACCAGATGATTAAAACAAACACTGTTTAAATGGAATAGAGCTAAATAAGCAGAAATCAAACTGGAGCATTAAAAGCAATTAAATTATTGGGGGGCGGAACCCCACACACTAAACAAAATTTGTGACTGTCTGTCTACAGACATACTTAAATTAAGATTAAAACAAAGATGTTTTTATTGAGTAAATATTTTAAAGTTGCATAGCACAACTTGGCAAAGTATAATCACCTTGCTGTTTGGGAGGTTGGACTGTAACTGGGGTCCCCATCTGTTAGAGTCACAAAGGTTGGCTGTTCCAAGTCACACTCCAAGGGTGTGACACAGATGCTTCAGTTGTACTGACCTTTAAGCCAGTGTTCTTAATTATACAAGCAGTCATGGCAAGCAAAATAGCATCGGTATATATAGAAGCATTTTGGAGGCTGTTCTCTTTAAGAAAGGTATCCAAACCATTTTCCCCCTAGCCCTAATTTCCAAATCTGATATTGATACTTACACTGCAGCCCCACAGAACTCAATGGAGGGAAAGAAGAATCACGTATCAAAAAATGAGATATAAAACTGTATGGGGTTAGTTTCTTCAAAAAATATTTTCCAACATGGAGATGTCTGTTAACTGACCAAATACTGGCACCCATATGAAATTGTCCGAAAAACTTGAGAGCAGACCACCACATGACAATGATGAATCATTCATACAGACTGATGCTGCAAACAGAATAACCGAAGTCAATGGTGTCTACCCAGGCCTGTATTAAATTTTCTCTAATTTGCTCTCATTAAACATAAAAAAAAAAAATTACCAAAGAAGAGTAATTCGAATTTCTAACATGAATCAAATAAAAATTTAAGTTGCAAAGAAATTCAGCTGCTTCTCTTCATGTTATGGGTCAAGTTCTCCACAGAATGCAGTCCTACAAACCTTTGAAGCAATGCAACAGCTAAAGCCATGCCATTACAAATTCATCAGCTTCTCTTCGGATTCTACCAGTCATACCAAATGCAAAGTAAAGAATGAACAAATAAGTCAGGCTTTTTTTTTTTTTAGTGACAAACAACAATTTGGAGACTAGATAATAAGCAAAACATTTGCATATTATCCCTCAACTTTGATTTATACACCTTTCCTCTGATTTTGACTCTGAAAAGGAAATAGTGCCGTTTAGTGGTCAGGTAGATCTGTTGCACTTTTTAAACTGAATGCAGTAGTGCACACTGACAATATTAGCACGGGAATTGCAAATGCTGAGTGTTGGCACAGTCACTAATACTGTTGTTTTTACTTGAGGAAATACTGCAAATTTTTTTTTTGAGAAGTATGATGTTTTATTCAAAGCATGATTGAGAACCTGCACTAAATCTTTTTGCCTTGTCTCCCTCAAAAGTAGCGAGCTACATGCTTTTCCTCCTGCTCTCCACCAGCTGATAAACCAGGCTCTAAATTTTATGAATACAGAAGAATACTGGGAAGTTCTGTAGGAGCTGGCAGGAAGGTAACTCGAAAACCTGTTCCACAGAAAAAGTCATGCTCTAAACCAGCAGGAGATCTACAGAAAATAGGAGTAAAATCTACATTACTGATTTTTACAAAATAACACTTCACCAAAGATAAAAATTAAATTTCCAGATTCACCTGGAGCTTTCTCTGGATTCACCAACCTCAGAAATTTCTGAACCCAAGGTGAACTGGTTAACAAGAAGCAAAAAGATGAAAGCTCAATTCTCAAATAGCACCATTTGTCAAAGCAGATGAAGAGTGTTCATGAATATGGAAGACTGGTTGGGCATCTGTGAATCCAGCAAAATCTGGCCTAATGACTATTTAAATAGTGACAACACATTCACAACCCCACGCTCCACTTTCCCTTGAGAAATCTTCAATCTTTACTTCAGATGTCATCATGCCAGAGGCATCCAAGGAACCAGTCAAGTACAACAGATCCTGCTGAAAGTTAGCCGTGTGCAAGTGGACCAGATTTCTAGAGGTACCTAAAAATTAAGAAAAACCACTTTTTTTCTAATCCACAGTTATTCTGGAGTGATCTTTTACCTGCATATCAGGGGATGTGGCCTTACAAAACCTCAGCTATATCCATCAGCCTTCACTGCTTGCTTTCAAGGGACAAGACTCTCCTTTACTGCATATTTATGCAGCTGACTTCTAAAGGGTGGCACACAGAAAGAGCACATGCACAAAGAAGACCAGACTCCAGAAAAGTTGTAACCTACATAAAGAATCAGAACAAGCAGGCTCCAAAGTTTCTAAAATGTAGAGCACTCAATGACACTGCTCCATTCTACCCCAAATGTCAACAGCCATTCCCTGCACAATGAAATTTAAAATCCTGGCACTCACAGGAAGGAGTCCCATGAACTTCAAGAATACTCCAGACACCAGGGCATAAATGTCTTATCTCTTCAAAGGGAGAGTGACTAATGGGATCTTCAGTATGCAGAGTGCTTCCTTGCATTTTGGAGCACATGGCCACCAATTCTGGAACCTCCCTCCCACCAGTTCTCTAAGCCACTGCATTTAACAAGGTAATTTACTTCACTCTCTACTGAACAATTATGCTCTCAGCTGATTAGAATTTAAGAGCAGCCCTAAGATTAACACTTGACATTTGCTAGAAGCCCTCAAATTTAAAAACAAGAATTATTTGGAAGTCACCCAATATTTTAAATATCATTTGTATTAATCAAAATAAAACTTCACTTCTGACAAAATCTTAAATATAAATGTTATGTACTGCAGTTAATCTACAAAAATATTCAAAATATAAAGATTCAAAAGGTGAAGGAAACACACTTAACACATCATCTTCCTTAAAAACATCTCTTATAAGTGTCCTATATCGTTAATTTGTATCTACCAGTGGCATTTGAACTAGCTAGATGCTTTATACACTCAACAGCATAAAAAAAGCTGGGAAATTAGCTATCTAAATTATCTTTATTGCATTTGAAAGCGTAATTCCTGTACTCTGATGTGAGAAGTCATGCATAAAATGTGCTAAAGCACTCATTCAGATCTAAAAAGTGGGCAACACATTATCTACTCAGCAAAGATTTCTCACTGTATGCTTTTACATTTCTTCACATATTCACTATCTCTTTACTGACTCTGGAGTCAGAGGTACTGCCTAGTCTACGAACATAAAGCATAAAATATTGTTATGAGATAGCTGCAATCCCCTGGGATTAAACACATGACCAAGGTTACATTTGACTACATTTCCCTGTCACCCTCTGTACCAGTGTTCCAGCACTGTGGATGGCAATGATTACGTACAGAACTGCTACCCACAGATGAAAACGCTAAGAAAGAGCAGTGAATTAAAATTTTAGATTGATCCTACTTCTGAATTCCGAGCATCTATTTCTATTTTTAGATCTGCTAATGGATTTGTTATTGAAATGTGTTTGTAATACAAAGTAATACATTAAACATTTTGCAACCTGTCAATGCTGAGACAGCAGAAAGACTGTTCAATCTAACTAGCAAATGATTCCCAGAGCTGTACTCTCAGTATTAATGATGTCAGAACATAAAACATGAAAGAAAGGAGTGATTTCTTTACATAGCCATGGTTCCTATTGATAGAGCAGGAAGAGAAGGCTGCACAGTAAGGCATGGGTTCACTGCAGCTTCACATAGGATAGATGCAGCCTCCCCATCACACAGGAAAGGTCAAGAACGAAAGAAGGGCCAGCACTCCTCCTGAATCCCTTGGAATTCAAGTAACAAGTAGCTGAAGACTGAAAATTAAGTTAGAGAGGAGTCAGGACGACTGTGGGATCAAGGTTCACCATGAGAGCTCTCCATGGAAGTTTCATTTTCAGATAACTGATTTAAACTATTTTATTAATTAAAAAAGCAGCCAACAAGTGGTGTCTTTTCAGGATGGTGGAAGTCAGGATTTGATGCTCTATCAGCCAGAACTAACAGCCCTCAGCTTGGTGTCTCAGTGAGCAGCTAAAACCTATGGGGCAGGAAGTTCCTACCAGTTCTGGGGGTCACACTTATGCCACCCTTTGTGTTTTTTTCTGTTGGCACAGTTCTGAAAGACACAGAGGAAGTAGCTTGTATTCCAGTTGAGAGCAAGAGAACTGATAGTAAACTAGGAGTTAACAAACCAGAAAGAAAGTGAGTTGACACAATCTCTACTTCAGTATTCTTTCAGGCTTATGTTAAAATCACCCAATTATACTGCCAAATGAAAAAAAAAATCAAACAAAATAAAAACAAAAAACAACCAAACCAACCAACCAAACAAAAAAAACCACCACAAAAAAAAACCAAAAACCAAACACACACAAAAAAAAAAAAAACCCTGCAGTGAAAAGGCATATACAGAGTGTATAAAAAAAAAAGCTTATGTGAAGTCCAGGATACAGCTAATTTGCCCAGTAGCTGCCCTCAACAGGAGTTTCCCACACCTCAGTTAAAGACTGTAACACGAACATGTGGAGCCTGCTGTGGCACTTAAGCATCCATGAGGTGCTGCTGATGTATAGAGACTGTACAGTCAACCACAATACAACCTATCATCTGCTGTGTCTTCCCACTTGCCATGACTATAAAGAGAATGAAGAAATATTTCTAAATTAATGCATCAAAATCAAATTTAAATTTAGCATAGATAAATGTATTGAAAACACTGAAAGCAAGGGAAGTAACCATTTGGGGTTTTATACTTTCTCACAGGACAATGAAACATCACAAATTTGTCTTCTAAACAAGTACAAATAAAACTGAAGCAATTATGAACTGATGTGAAAGAGAAAGGGTTGCCTTGATAGGCTTCACAGTAAATGTCTCAACTAATCATAACTCAAACTTCTGTATTAGTACTGCCTTCCAACCTCCAGCTTCTTGCCTTGAAATCTCAACAGAATAGTTTTGGCTTGCAGAGCCAATGAAAGGAAAGGCAGAAAAACCTTTTACACCCTCTGCCTGATTTGCTGGTCAATATAAGGCATGAAAAAAAATCCTTGTGTTTTGTTTCTTAAGTGCTTAATACCAAGTGTGACTGTTACTCAGAAGTGGAGTGGTTTTTTTTTCCTTTTTTAAGAATAGTGTATTTATTCAGGCTCTCACACAGCGACTCAAAAGTGCTAGTTTACTCATACTAAAAAAGAACCAAAACCCAAACAAAAACCCAAAATAAAAGCCCCAAACCCTCTAGTTTAGGGATTTCAACACTACCAGATACATTCTTGGTACAGTGCTGTACTGCTCCAGACTTAGACCAGCAGAAATCCCAGAAGACAAGGAGGACTGAAAGGGACCATGGGCCTCACCACACTCTGCAGTGATGCTCTGGGAGGGAAGAGGGTTCCAGGTTCTGGGTTACAGCCTCCAAGATTTTCATGCTGACAGAGTATCTGATCAGCAAAGTTACTGCCAATGTCAAAAGCACTTTGGTACACTAAGACAAAAAACACAATCACACCTTAAATGTCAACTGCTTTTCAAATATTTTCAATGCTTAAATTTCTTATGGACTTCAGATACAGACCATTGCCTTCCTGATACAGGGAGTGCATGTACCATGAAGACCTTCCACTGTAAAATACCCCACAGGGACGTTTTATGCAAAGGAATAAGCAGGGCTGTGACCCTGATATTTAATGGGAACAATGGCAGACATAGGCTTTGTAGAAGGATTTGCTTTTTAAGACTCTGATTAACCTTCATTAATTAGATATTAGATAGAGAGGGATTAGCATGCAAATTCTCAGTACCTTGTGTTGATTTTACAGTGATAGGAGTAAATCTGTAATTGCTCTAGATGAAATACTCTTTTTGGTTTTTGTTTTCATTGGTGTAGCTTGTTAGGCAGACTGCTAAACATGTGAAAACACAGTCTCTGTAGATGTAATTACCTTCTTACCAGGTTGCTAAGTACTGCTGAAATTACCAGTGTCATATAAGATTTTTAAATAATTATATAAGATGTAGGTAAAGATTAAATTTACTGACACATAAGCAAACAAACACTATCAGAATTATTCTGCCTACAAAACACTCTTTGTGTCTAAGATGTCCAGGACCACAAACTGTCCCATCAACAGATTTTGGAATTCACTGGCATCAGATGCACAGGAAAAATAATTTTGGTGGAAGGGCTAGACAGGATGTGTAGATGAGGATGCAGAAGTATAAAATACCATCTCTCCACATTCTGCCATATATCACAAAATCAAGCTGAACAAATTTTCTCTACTGCTTAAGAACTCTAGCAGGGTACAGAAAGTTATGCAAGAGATGAATTTGGCATTTTGTGCTGTTATTTTCTTTGTGGTTTTGAGCAAAAAAGTTTTAAGAATATGCCATATTATATTAGAAATATATTAAATTTTGCAAGATCTTTTCTATGAAAAGATGAGTTTCTCTTCTCTGTTGCTAAGGTCTCACAGGTAAAGACAGGAGAATGAATGAGAACAGACATAGCTCTAATCCAGAACAGAAACTCCCAGGTTACCATGTTATTCTGGCCTTTTTATAATAATTTCTATATATAGGAATTCCCTGTACTTACAAATCAATTTATATGAAATGAATTATCACCTCTTTACAGATTTATTTATATCTAACTCATTATTATCCCAAATGTAGCTAGACTGTAATCATAGGTAGGGTGAGAAATAAAATAATTAAAAATTACCAATTTCTACCAAAGCCTACTTCTACAGTAACTTTTCCTTGTGGCCTTAATTCTAGTAATTCAAGCACTTTATAGCCAGTGAATTGCTTCTTTCTTAATTCACATATTCAATTTAAGCATTTTACAGCCACTGAATCACAGCTTTCTTTTAGACCTTCATTTTCCAATCAATGCTCATAGTTGAAACTGTATTTGTAGGAGCATAAAAGTATATTCTTCTGCATAGTAATAAACTGTTTTGAAATACTATTTTAAGCTTAAGGATTTGTAAAATTATTTAAGCATACAAGGTATGACAGTTAAACTGGACGTGAATTTTGAGTGAAACTTAAAATAACCTTCTTTAGAGAAAACTGGAGTCCAGTTGAAGAGGCTGGACACAACAAAAAATGGCCATCATTCCTAAATCCATCACCAATACAGCAAAGCTCCTGTGAGCAGGTAAATGGAATGTGCACATGTTTTCTGAATTTCAGCCTCCCATTTTGTTCATCGTGTGCGAAAGCAAAGCTAAGGCACAGCTTTTTAACACAGATTTCCACGTTGTTTTGCTGAGGTTGTAGGGCTTAACAGAACCAAGCTTTAGTAGATGCAAAAGTTTTAAGAAGTACAAAATACAGCACAGCACTCTCTTTGGATGCTGGACTTCAGTCTGATTTCAACAGCCCATCAGTACCCACATCTGTAGTTAACAGGGCTGTCTAATCAGTCATTTTGGTAGCCTGGGAACGGAAGCAGTTTAAATCATTTTCCTAGAACCAGTAAGAGTCTGTGCAGCCAGTTAGAGCAGTTATGGACAATAATGTAGTCCCTGTGCAAGACTGATGTCTCTCCATACACACAGAAAATTGGCGGGGGGGGGGGCTAACTCTGCTTCTAGTTATCCTCTTAGCATCAAGAATTTTTGGAGTAAATGTTAATTTGAATTTTAAGTAATGCCCTCTGAAGCCACCATTTATTACACCGCTCTGTAAAGGACAGCTAACACCTTAAAATGCTACGGCATTAATTATGTACATAAATCACTACACAAAGGACATGCAGCTAATTTTAATCATTAATTAATTGTTTGCTGTTTTCGTTACAAAGACCCAAGGCTTAATTAAGTACCACAGGAATAGTCTTTCATGTTCCCTGACAGACACTGTCATAGATGAAAGTGTTTGGAGACTTTCTTCCTCCTCCCAATTAGACTAGCGTCCTCCGCGCTCACGCTGCCAATTCAAGGCACTGTAACAAAGCCTATGAAGACACCTCACGGAGACAGGCACAACAGAAGCAGCTACCTGCAGCTGACCACACACCCCCAGAGCTCTTCCCTCAATGCCTCTGAGGCTCTACTGAGTACTCACTCAAACAACTGAACACTGCGATAACATCATTTATGCTGCACTTAGTGGAGACACATCATACATTTTCCAGCTACTCTGAAGTTTTCAGAGACTATCAGAGAGTCTTAGATGGTTGAGGCTGCTTTTACAGTTCAAATTCAGTAACTTTGGAGACCTGAACACCACAAGAATCAACCCACACTGTGCTGTGCAGGCAGTTTATTAAAAGGTGTCACAACCTATTTTGCTGAGGAGGAAAGGATAAAACTGGGCTGACACAAACCAAAACCACTACACATATTATGAAAAAGAGCTTCAAGAACAGAAGCAATAGTGAATTTAAAATAAAGCAGTGAGGCACTGTTACACTGAGGTAACTGTATGCCTATCTATGACAGCAGTTATGCTCCTCCAGTTTCTAAACAAATATTCTGGCTGGTACAATTTATGATACACAGTAGTATGATAGAGCCTCTGATAAAACTTTAGACTTCTGTCACTAAAAACTTTGCATAAACAGTTAAAAGCTACAACTCTCTTGTTCTGGATAATCTGAAAGGAATCTTACTTCATTGTTTGCTAAGATTTAGCTTGTTCACACTCTAGTTGTCAATGCAAATCCTTCAGCTGCAACCCAATTCTCTCTTACAACAAAGATTATACAAAGAGAAAACAGAGCGAGTTCTTCCTTATTTCAAAATATCATAATTTTATTATTTCATAGCAGTTTTATTCATTCAGAGCAATTGACACCAAACAAGAGACACTAAGGATTATGGCAAAGAAACAAAAATTATTTCACAGAATATCCTGAGTTGGAAAGGACTCACAAAGATTATCAAATCCAACTCCTGACCCTGCAAAGGGCAAAACTAACAATCACACCACCTGCTTGAGAGCATTGTCCAAGTGCTTGGGGAATTTCTGCTGAGGAATGCATGATCCTGACATCCCTACACATCTTCACCTTTAACCCTGGAAGAGTGCTCACTACCTTTAATACACTCTTCCAGGATCTCCTCAGTCATAGCATACTCAGGAGTCTAAGCTTTTCTTCAATCCTCAGACGGAGAAACTGAGAATTGAAGAGTTCTCTTGTTATTTGTTTTCCATGTAAACATGGAACATTTTGGTAAATACACTTAATTTAATGACACCCAGGCTGAGAAAAACAAGTCACCTTTTCAGAGCGACATGAGCACCAAAATCAATCTACTGAAATTGGTACTATTCAAGCTCACATTTAGGCACCTTGTAAGCATTCATGGGTGATCAAACACAAACAAAGATGAAGTACAGATCTGAAAGGTCAAGTGCAACTTCAACTGACCAAAGGGAAACCATTTGCCTTCTTGGAGAGTTTCAGACACAAGAATATTGGTATTATTATGGGGACTGATGTATGTATTCACTGAAAACACCATCCCAGCATGACTCTGCGGAGAGATTCTTGAAATGCCCTGCAGTTATTCTCCAGATTATTCCAGAGCAAGTACATTCCATTTATTACCATAATCTTTTCTTTTCCCTCATGGCAACATCAGAATTGTTAACATGGCCTCTAGGTTTCTTTTTAGGCTAATGAACCACTGCTAATAAAAATCAAAAGCAACTCACAGTTCTCTTGATTGAAAAACCTGTTGACTTCTTCCTTTTTATACTCTTTCTTCCACTAATGATTTAAAAGATCAAAGGCAATGTACAAGTCTAGGTATTGAGTCTCGTCGCAAAGTGAGCAGATTAGAATAAGAATATGCAACAGAAGCTAACTTACTGAACAAGATGGTATTTACCTAGGCATTTTCCTTACGAAAATGAAGAAATCATATTGTTCCACAGAAATTATGGATGAAAAAAATATAATGTGGTAATTGCCTGTATTTTAGTTCTGTGTGTATTAAGAGACTGAACTCAATCTCTTTTCAATGAGGCTTAAGCTATCAGTTGATTATGATTACTTAGATCTATGAACACTAGATAAAAACCAAAACAAGAAAAAAGACAAAACATGTAAAACTCTCAAGGCAACTGCCTGCAGTTTCGTAACTCAGATAATGGAAAGGTGACAGGAAACACACTGTAGGAAAAATGCTGTGGAAGAAAAACAAACACAACACAACAAAAACAAACGTGCCAGATGAGGCAGTTATCTCTTCCCATCTGTAACTTCTGTGCTATCCAACTCTGCTAGGTGATCTGAATGCTGCTGGTGAGGTGGTTTGCAGTGAAAGAGATAAAACTGGCATGTAAAATTTCAACAGTAAAGCTTGAGGGCTATTTTCCTACTGTTGGGAATGGACAGTTTATACTAGTTGGAGCAATAATGACAAATTCTTTTCCAAATACATTGGCTTTCACTGCAGGTATTTGGAAACAACCCAGCAAAATGAGGCTTGTTAGACATAGCTGGAGACTGAGTTTATCTCATATTTAGGAAGTCATCTCAATAGCTGCTGAAGTTAGCAATTTAATTTGCTTTGAATTTAAAAACTAAAATTAATGGCAGCAAAAGAAAACAATTTTCAGCTCAATTTCAGCATAATGAACAGGAGCTGCATACATAAACAACAAAAGTGTTCTGCATTTTAAGATTACATAGTGAACTTGATTCTCTAGCAGTTCTTCAAACGGAATTCCCATTTCAGTCAATTATAGACTGTTTACTTCATTGCTTTTTGAGCCTTCAAACATCACTGTGTTTAATTAATTAAACAAATAAGCAACAGTTTGATTAATCAAGTATATAACCAAAAAGCCATTAAAAATCAGGCTCAAGTAAACTTTCCAAGCACTTCAAGACTCTTTACAAGATCACATCAATAATGTTTTGTCAGGAAACTAAATAAAAGACAAGTAACAGAGGTGATGTTCTGTAGATACACAACTGTATATATGTGACTTCAGCTTTACCACAGAACTTAACAATGCAGTTGTATTTGCAAGCAAAAGTAAGCAACTGGAAATAATTTTAAAATGCTGAATATAACACATGGTATAAAAGGAACACAGAAGAAAAAAAACAAACAAAACCCAAAATCAGAAACCTCTCAGAATTCCAGTTTGTATAAATGACTGACACTAATTACGACAATGACATGAAACTCCAGTGCATGAAGAAATATTCATCCTGCAAAAATGTTTCACATTAATATAATTAGGCTACATTCATGTATCAATAATTGACACCACTTATTTCTTCCAAGCTAAGTGACTTGAAATTACTTCATACAAAATACAATGAATGTAGGTTACTATGGTGATCAGTATAATTCAGGAATAATTGGGTTATATTTTAAACAAACACATTTGGTTCTTCAACCTGAGGCTCAGAAAACATTCCACTGGCACTCTGAACTTCAGCTTTCCTGACTAAAGTCCATGACACAGTGAGGAAACTAAAACCTCCTCCAAGAGATTAATGCATTAAAATGATCTGCCCATGATGCTGAATTATGTATAAAACCATACCATTCTGTCAATGATTTCTGTTGAGTAATAATATTTGAAACTTATAAAAAACAATTGCCAAGAAATTTGCCTGTAAATTGATATGACTGCACTTAACTGATCATTTTTCAGGCATGGTATTCCAGGCAACAATCTCCCAACCACAACATACACTGCATCAGGTAGGCCTGACCAGCATTTAGATGAGGAAGCACTGGAAGAGCAGAAGACACCTGTGTCTTGGGGATGGGTTGTTTCCTCAACAAGGGCACTAGTTCCCTGTCCCAATACCAAACAAGATCATAGTGTGCCTTTTCACAGTTACAGCGTAGGAAGACAGATGCTTAGTTCATTAACATAAACCAAACTAGTGGGTTTTTTTCCAGAACTAGTGATTCATATTGGCTCATAAAATCAGTGTTTTTGGGCTAGATGAAAAATGTCAAAATATTTTCACACAAGTATGGATGGTCAATTACATGTTCTTCCAAAATTTTGCCATCTAATTTTGAAAGAAAGCATTTCTCCACTTCTGCAAATAAACAGATGTTACCAATATCATAATTAGCAAGTTCTACACTAGAAGCATCTAAACTCTCAGTACTAGTGGATACCAGAAAACAGTACAGAGAAGGTCTTATATGGGATCCAGAAAGTCACAAAACAATTCCACCTATGTTTTGGTATGGAGCATACTGGTAAGTGTAGTTTACAAAAATAAACTACACTCAGGTGGTTTGCAGTATTTTTGCCTTGTTGTAGTTTGTTTTCCAAATTGGATTTTAAACCAATAATACAATTAGTGAGATAATTCCATTAACTTTGATTGCAATGCAATTCAAAATGTTATTTTGAAATAAAATATTTCAAGATTCTTCAGGATACAGAGGTTCAGTTAAAATATGGATATGAAAACATAGTTGTGAACAAAATACCCTTCACATATGGGTAGGATATGTATGATGAGAGCATGCCTATAGATCTGCCGAAGAGAGAATGACAGCACAGTGAACTGAAGCCCTTGGACCAGTCCCTTCCTCAGTACAGGCTCGTTATCACAGCCTGAGGATGCCGCACTTGATGCTCCTCATTCCTGATACTCCAGATCAGAATTTCCTGTTTGCTTCTATTCACTGTCAATCAAGACACCAAGCTCCCTGTGGAGCAGTTTGTTTCATCACTGTCAATTTGAAAGGTATTTACTTTCTCTTTTGTTAGGAGTAAACATCACTTGCAAAATTACAGCAGAAGAAGGCGTAACAAGAAATTCCTCAAACAATCCAGTCAGTATCAGAAACTTATTTGCAAAACACTTACTGCAAGTTATTAAATTGTAGGATACATAATAGCTCTTGGAATTGCAGTATATAAACACCTATGGGAAAAAAAAAGCATCCCAAAAGCATCCTTATGTGAGAGATAAATACTGATGAGCAGAGTATCTTATGGAGAATTATACAAGACAACCTGTGGCACAGACAGAAAGAGATCTTAAATCTTCTAAAGTGAGACTACACACTTTTCCTGTAAACTATATGATTTATTTTTGCTTGCCCACAGTACATCTGTAATTCCATTGAAGTTTCCAGGAAGGTGATAAAACATACCCTCAAAAAAAGTGTTCAGGATACAAAATAGTAACATAAGTGGAAAGTTAATGATGGTTTAATTTAGATTATTTAGAAAGTAAAACTAGTTTAAAAACATGTTCATTCTTTGTTATTGTTTACATAGCCTTTATCTGTACACAGTTAATTTAAAAAAAAAATCCAAAAATAACAAGAAAAATATTTCTCCCTTCTCACTGACTCTTTCCTTTCAGGCTTCTCAAAACCCAGGAATCAAACAAGGTAAACACAACATTTTTGTGAACACCTAATTATTGACTTCTGGATCAGAGGTGCTGCAGAGAATGCACAAACCTGCACAATACCCTTGAGTGTTAGATCCCTCTGCTAGAATTCCTCTGAATTATGTGCAAAATATACGAGATCTCACATTGGCTACCAGACAGTTCCCTATTGGGTGAAATGAGAAGAGCATCAATGCTCAAATGCCACTACCCCCAAAGTCACTAGAGTAAATTCTTTCATCTGACTCAATAGTCACATATTTAAAATTACAGTCCTTGATTCAATTAATCCTCACAAGTATCTTTTACTTTGCTTTAGCATTTAAAACACACTACATCTCTAAGGAAGCTAACAAGTCTACAGTAGAAGATACAAGTCTTTGAAATTCAGGTTATCCTTGGTCCTTCCCAGTTTCATTAGAGCTGAACCAATTCTAATATCATAAAACACCAAGGAAGACAGTCTGAAAAAAAACAATTAAGCTGGTTTGCATTTTTTAACGACAGTCTGAAAAAAAACAATTAAGCTGGTTTGCATTTTTTAACTGGAGCAAAACTACATCTTTACCAAGCAATTTGCTAGGGTTACTTTCAAAAGTAAAGCAAAATTCTGCATTCATTTGGAAATTGAAGTCAAGTTCCTAACACAAATATTTCATTGAAGTAAATCTGTTTATAAAATTATAGAGATCACAGAAAACAGCTGTTGCTGTTCTTTTAGCCAATATGCATCTAAAAGTTTATCACTATCTTAGCAATGCTTTCTTTTACCAAAAATGCTGAAAAAAAATCTAAAATTAATGACATATTGAATATTAGATTACCTTCCAAATTATTCCCTAAATACTGAGAAAGTGCTACAGAGTGTGAAGAGGTCCCTAGATCACAACCACAAAATCTCATTTGCTACTTTAACAGAAAGATCAAAATTGCTCCTCGAAGATGACTGAAATTCACAACTACTCTTCCTGGGAAACTCTATGTAACTCTCGTACTGTCCATGAGAATTTCCTTTTTGTAACATCTGCTGTGTCACCTCCAGAATAGCTGACAGCTTCTTTTCATTTGGAAGTCAGAAGTAATGGCCAGCAGCATTGCGTGGCTGCCACTTCAAGAATTAAGAAAATAAACAAGGAGTTTTAAGTATGTGAAAGCATGCAAGAAGTCCTGTTTCTCTAATGTTACATCACACAAACATGCTTAAATCTTCACAGATAGTACATGGTGATTTTTCATAATGAGCACCCGGTTTAGGAAACAGGTTTGAATAAAAATTACAGAAAATAGTCTAAAGTTGTACAATGAATACATTATAATACTTATTATAGTACTTCCTATGGAAAAGACAATTACAACTTTTTAAGCTAATAGATTAAATCCTAAGGTGAAAGACTGAAAAAACCCCAAACAAATAATAAATGTTTCTAAATCCTATCCTCTGGTCAGATGGTACACTGGCTATTACTTTAAAATACTTAGGTACACTAAATGCAGGAAAAGTTACTAGGCTATTCTTGCAATCTGGACAGCTATACTACACAGAATAACCCATATGAACAGCAAGATAGAAGGGAACAAAAAACAAAAAACAAATCACCAAAACTACTGAGATCATGAAAGAGCAGAAGGCCGTGTTCCTCTGCACCAGCATGTAAGAAATTACAGCTCACCACTTTATTAACAACCTAAACAACAATGGCATCATAGACCAACTCCTTCCTGTAAGCAATCTGTACCTAACCTCCTTTATTTTTGTATCCATGCATATCCTACTTACTGTATGCATGCACTGTATCAGATAAAGAAAATATGGACACCATTATGATTTTTCTCAAATCATGACACCCTATACTTGAACTGCCAGTGCTCCATAATTCCATAAAACCACTTTAGTCAGTGCACAACACCTCAATAAATTATTTGATTACTTGGTACCTGAACAGGAGGGTAAGGAGTAGAGGTAAATCACTTAATGGAAGGAGCTAAGATGCCACTAAAACACAGTAGATTTAGCTCTGCTCATTGAGACAAAACTGCTTTTCCCAAAATGGTGATTTGATTCTACAACACACAAACTCTTACAAAATAACCTCCAAGTCTTTCCCTGGGTTTTGACTGATTTTTCCCAGTGGGAGTATTCTAGATGGTAGTATTAGATCATCTCAGAGATGGAAAAGCTTATAAAAATCCTGTGCTCAAAAAATCCTGTGTGGAGGAGAAGAGAGCAAATTTAGTCACCTACTGGGAAGGAAAGTCTATTGGAAAACACATGCTCAAAAATCAGAAATGAAACTGTGAGATTATGGTCTTTGGTTAGGTCAGAAAACCAAATATCCTCATTAAGAATCCTCTATTCAGATTTATTATTTTTTATTCCTTTAGTTGTTTAGAAACATATATATGTGATCATGACTACAAGAAAAGACAATGTTAGACCCAGGCCATTCAACTTGTTAGGCTAACAGTGGAAATTACTTACAACAGTAACACAGACTCCCAGTAATTTTTTCTGATAGATGGAAAATATCATGGCATCATTTTTATGCAAGAGAAAAAAAGTATTTTAAGATCAGAGATAGCAAAGGATCTAATTGGCTTCCTATCTCTTTCTACTTTATATTAAAGAACCAGTCTCACATAACTTCTAAACAGGGCTATAGTGGGTTAAAAGGCATGCTGAGATTTTAAATTAACTTCATCTAAATTAACCTTTAATAAGTTACTTTTGCTGTGGGTTTTCTTTCTCCTCCTCCTAATTGCTTCCAAGGTCTGATCAGACTATCGAGTATACCAAGTCTTATAAAAAAAATAAATCTGTTTAATAAAAATTTTCTTTAGGAATAAAGCCTTCCTACTACCTATTTCTACACTGCTTGGATGATTAAAAAATAGTCAGAAATTATGTCTTCGTTTTGGGAAAACAGCAGAGTTTTTATGGACTAGGACTCACTAGGGAGGGAGTACTTTCTGAAGACTTTTTACTCGAATAGATATTAACATTTTAATTTAAAGAAGCCCACTGTGCTTGGCTACCAATTGTAATTTTCCTTGCAATATAAATAAAAATGTTGCGCTATCTTCAATTCTTTTTCTTTCATATCCATTCCTGGAAAACACTTGAAATGAAACAGACATGGCATCCCCAAATTTATTTTTCAGAAGAATAATCATTATCCACAATATGACTTTTTGTTCCTCTAAACTATGCTGCTATTGCTGATAAATCAGTCCATACATTAGCTACAACTACAAATTGCCTATACGGTTTATTCTTTTACCATATGTTAACAATCCTGTAATCACATATACTTTTAGCCACAGTATAATTGTGTTTAAGACAAATGAAACTGAGTAGCTATAAAAAAAATCAGTCTCACAGGAGGCACTGGATGTACCAAGTCCAGGCTCCAAAGACCAAGGTCACTTATGAATGAGCTTAAATCTTAAGTTTACGATCTCCCTGCCTTCAGTGGAGCTAGCTATGTGCCTCAGGCTAAATGTACTCTTAATTCTCCACTGCGATGCTCTCACAGCAAATTCTTGAAGCACCAAAAAATTCCTGTTTCCCAAAGGAAAAAGATGTTTTTTCTAGAAATCATTGATACACTAGTTTTTCCCCAAAAATAGAGAACATGCATTTATACAAATGAGTGAAGACATAGAATAAATTTGAATCTATAATGAACTCTAAAAAGATAGATCAAAGGGAAAAGTGGTAAACGTTAAACATGCTGAATCATCCTTCATATAGATAGAAAGTTGAACAGAACACTAAATGTGATGACCTAAGCCCTGATGATAGATCAGAATTTCAAACATGATTTTGCAGCAGTAAGTATAGGGACAATTTATTCCCACACGTAATTAGAAAGTATTCTAATCTCCAAGGACTTCTGATGACTCTAGAATGCCTAAACTGTAATTTATAAATACAATTAGCATTATTAAATAATCATAGTAATTCTATTCTACATATTCTGAGATGTCTGTTGGGAGAAAGAATTCTTCATTACTATAGATATAAAAATCTGCCAATTTATCTTAGCTGTCTGGACTTCTAAGCCTGAAAGCAAGCAAAAGTCAGCATTTTTGACCTACAGTTTAAAATACTACTGTTACCTGGATAAACTTAACTGAAGTCAAGAACTAATCAAAGGTTGAAAATATACAAAATATAGAGGCTGTCTGCATCCCAACCCTCAATATAAGATTTGGACATGAATGTACAGTAGAAAAAAGCCCATCAAACCATAATTCTTTAATAGAAAGCGAACAGAATTAGGGCAAGAGAAGGACTAAAGATGAAAAAGTAATGGGTTTTTTTTGCATGACAACTCCAAAATTAGATGAATTTGCAGAAGCAGTAACTGATTTTATAAAGCTGTAATTGTAATAAATCCAAGTGCCATCGAAGGCAACATAGGCTCCTGCATATTTCAGGAAAGTACAAAAAGCGTGGCAGCTAAGAGAGGAAAATATATGTTGAATGTGTCTGTGGAAGGGGAAGCAAAACAACTTCACTTCTAGTTAAGAAGAAAGTGACACAACTGGAAGTGTCTTTCTTTACAATTTGAAAATATGGCAAATATAAATTTTCCTACTGAAACAAAGTTCAGTTTTTCCTGTCATCTCCTCTGACTTTGCTGCGTATCCTTTGCGACCCATCTAGCACATACCACTGAGCTGATTCAACAGCTCATTATTCCTATATTCCAAGGGAAAAGATCCTCAGGAGTTTTTCCTGCAGATTAGAGAGCAGGCTGTTGTGAAATTAGATGTACCAGCTAACACAGGTCTCCACCACTCCTTCCTCTGTGTTTGCCATGGGGATGAGGAGGAGCAGCACACACAGGAGAAACACAAGTGTTCCAGAGAGCCCCTGCAGCCTGAAAAACACAAACCACCTGGGTTTCCTTCAACCTCTTGATTTCTTTTCAGAAGAGAGGGACAGAATAATACTTCTGGGGGAGTTTGAAAAATTCCTTAAAGCTGCTTGTCATATATCATTCTGAATGAAGGTTAGAGAAACTTCATTCCAAAGTATGTTATTTTTCCCAGAAGCTAAAGGTGAGATTTTCCCATACCAGTTTTCCTTCTTACCTCTATTCACTTCTCTTCCCCTTTCTGCCTACCGCTACTCTTTACTACCTGTGTTAACTCAGTGTCAAAAGATCACTGTGTGGGTTTCCACAAAAATTCAGTACAAGGGGATGGCTTTTGCCTGGTCAGCCTCATCCCACAGCCGAATTCACTCCTCCCAGATGCTCAATGACACAGCCAACAGTTTCTCCCTGTAACTCCACATGGCTCTGCACAGCCCATCTGTGAACACAAGTCTGCTGTACTTGCAAACCGAGGGGTTTGATTGAATATGCTCAGAACCAGGAGCTATTTGCATTTAATCCAGCACACGCTGACAATAAGATGGTTAAGTAATGTATTTATGTCATTCTAGCTTAAATCCCTAATTTACAAGTACATCACATCAGAAATGTTATATTAAGGACCATAAAGAATATTGTTTCCTGAACCCCCAATCCTGCAAAAATCTTCAAATGAGTCAAACAAATTAAAGATTAAGTAGGGAAGAAAACAATGAAATTGAACCTTAGAAATAGAGTTATTTCGTGTTTTATTAAAGAAGAAAATGTGTTAGAAATACAGAGACTTGTCAAAACTATTTTCCATGAAATTAACAGCTTTGGGAAGAAGCACAAAAATAATATTACAACACAGCTGTGCTTTCATTTTATCTACTTCCTGCTTTTCAACCTCCAAATAAATATATTTTTACAGTAAATTGCCTTTTTTATGAAGAAAAAACCTCTGTGAGAAAAAACTGGTGAAGTCAGGAAGATCTTCAACAGGTTAATCATGATGCCTGGGCTTGTGACAGTCAGCAAAATCAATTTATTATAATAAAAAGAAGTTTTCTACCAACAGATTTTTTTGGACCAGTTTCTCAGGCCCTAAGGTCTCTCTGGTTTCCTTAGCCTTTCAAAAGACATTGCTGTAATCCTTTTTTCATAAAACATATGTGAACTCTGTTTGCCAGGCTGGAAATATTTAGAAAGCAAAAAGAAAATGAGCACATTATCCATCCTATCCATCCTGCAAACAAAAGGCACTACGCTTATTTACCATCAATTTTCTGTTTCATTTCTCACCATTCCAGATTCAGCAGTTATTGTCTTACAAACAAGCATCACTTTTAAAAGCTGGATGTAAGGAATTAAAGCATTTTAAACACTGGAACAGCTCAGAGGAATGTCTTTGGTCTGTCAGGTATGTTTCACATTTGTGTACACGCTAGTCCTTAGGTATAGACATTAATACAAAGGCTATTTAAAGCACACAGACACAGAACACCATGAGCTGAGGGATGCTGCATGGGGACAGTGTCTCCAGTAATCAACTTTCACAGCCACTTTTTAGTGTATGGTTCAGCAGCTCCTCAAATATCAAACTCATAAATGCTTAGTTCTTTGTCAAAAAAAAAAAAAAAAAAAAAGGAAAAAAACCCAAAAATTATAAGGATACCCAGAGATTCAGTAACACTGCAGTGTTACATGCACATTTTGTGCATGACTTGCCATTTGCAAATCCATTCATATACATGTTACCCATCCTGCAAGAGAACATTTGTTTCTTGTTCTTAAATGTGCATTCAAAATACTTCCCACTGCAACCACACTTTCCTTTAAATCTTAACTGGAAACAGACTCTGTTTCCTAAAGACATCACAACATTATGAAAACAGGGGGAAAAAGAGCCCCCCAAACCCTTTAACACTGACACTACCCTCCGGAGGCACAAGGAATGCATTTGATGAAGCTACTGGAGTAGTGGCAGGTAAACTTTCCCTTGACAAACTTTTATTGTAAAGCTTTGACAAACTTTCATTGTAAAACTGTACAGTAAGGGTTGCATGGAAGAATTTTGAGAATTGGAATGTGGTAAGGATATCGCTGGGCTTTATTCACTTTGAGTCAGATGGAATTTTTCTAACATAAGCCTAAGTACAGAAGGAACAACTGGAAACTTTCTTCAAGGTTACCCTTCAGAGTTTATCTCAAATTGTTCCCTTGGCAAAGGAAGGTATATAGTGTCCTTACTGCAGAAAACCAGCTAGGCTATACAAACCAGAAGCACAGCCTTCTTCTAGGAGTCCCTGAGAGGACAAAACATTATCAGGTTTCAGGAAGACCCTGTGCCCCTCAAACAACCTCCAAAGCATTTGCTACCCATTGATCCTCCTTCCTGAAGTTGAACCTAGGCTGCAATAAATCTACCTGCAGAGCATTTATTTCTGAATTCCTTCCCCCTCAAGGGAAGTTGGAGGTTAAAACATATATGAAATTCAACAAAATCCAAACAATATGAAGGATTTGACAGAACACTCACAGGGATGAAAGAAGGGAAAACAGGCTCTCACATCACAAGAGATTCAGGCAAAGACATACAAAAATAAAGTCACCTAATATTTTCAAACAATACAGTAGATTTGACCCAATCTTTGAGTAATTATGGATTTTGGAAAGATTTAAAAAGTAATTTCTATTTGAGCCCAGGCTTTAGTTGATTAGTATGTAGACTTTAGCAATATTTTTTCCTCCTGTTATATAAAGAAACTTGTGGTCTGCTTTGGCATTTTTTCTGCCGAAGGAAATAAAAAAATCACAGGAGCAGTAACAGTAGCGGATACACCAGCAACAGCAAAGGCAGTGTCTGTCTGCTCCACTTTGTGGAATGACACATGAAGAGGCACAAACCAGAACATAATTGGCCTCTAAAGACTGAAATTACTCCAGTTATTACTGTAACTCCATGCCATTGGTATCATGAGTATCTCTCAGACTTTAATGCCAAACCCCCATGACTACTGGAGTAGCACTTTGTACTACAAGTAAATTAAATGACAAGCCCATGGTAATGTTGGAAATCGGCATCAGGGAATCCAGCTCAACCCAGGAGACCTACACTCAAATTTTAACTATCAGACTACTATTTCTTTTTTTCCTTAAGAGTGAAGCTACAATGATCCCAGAGATAAATATTTTAAAAGGTCAAAAGCCATCACTAACTCGCATACAGTTTCAGTCTGACTTTGAAGCAGGATCACTGCAGAAGTTGTATGGAAGGAGTAATTGTTTTTTATATAAACAGAATTACTGCTATTCTGTAAAATAATTATAAGCTCGTAATTGTTTCTCTTACTCCCCTAAATCACTCACAAAAGGGAGAAGACAGGCCTTACTCCTCTAAAATTCTCATCACATTTTCATTTTAGCAAGACATCCAGCACAGCTCTTTGTAAATTTACAAAGCACAAGAGAAAAGCAGCATTTGGCATCCTATTTAAACTTTGCCATCTAAAAGTGTAGAATTGCTTTAAATAGGACACTTTGCTTTGATTTGTCATAATGTTTATTATTGCATTTATTTTCTGCCTGCAGATATTATTAAAGATGATGTTTCATCTCAATGTATGTATAAAATCAAAGGAATGAAGAAAGGCAATCCACCTAATTTAATTACTGTCCTGGTTCTTTCAGTAAATGATGTTGAGCATACCAATATGAACAAGGATCTGTAACTAAATGTCACACTATAATTATGAAAGAGCGGGAAATTGAGATATAGACTGAATCTAATTGTTCTAGGATAACCATACAAATGCATCTCACTCAAAAGTATTCTTTAATGACCCTGAGGTCTGTGCTCTTTTGCCCTTCTTGTCCATTAATGAAAAAATCTCTTGGTATCTAAATTATAATGTGATGCTCTGTGATATTACTCCACTTAATTGCGTAGGATTTAAAAGAACGTATCACTAATAAAATTTGAATATATCAGTTCTTCACCACTCTTCACACCAAAACAAAGAGCTAAAAATACCAGTTTGCTAAGGAAACTGAGTATTTTCCTTGATCCACCGAGAACACACAGCACAGGCACATTATCTATATCCCAGACATGTTTTAAATGTATTCTGAGGAAAGCGTAGCTAGAAGCTAGTCTTACATGCTTCCTGTGGCTCATCAGCTATGTTTGGTTACAACTCAACTTTTAAAGTAAAATACACTAAAAAGAAATTTAGGATAAAGTTGGTAGCAGTTCTAGGTTATGTTTTGTTTTTCTCAATTAAAACTGAAATAAGATTGCACCATTCATTTACATAAATAAAGGAACAGAAAAAAGACTCTCAAGCCAGTATTTCTTTTCGAGAATATGGATCAGGGTTGTCCAGGACGCTGGAAGATAAACCTTATATCAGCCCATAATTTCTAACTAGTTCCATTCCAATTTAATGCTAACTTCACTATTTCTTTTTATTATTCTTCTCAGCAGTTTACATTTCCAGAGTCCTAAGGCAGGCCTCGTCACAAGTGTGCAATGGTTATTTGTGACTAACACACATATGCTCTGTATATTTGATACTGCCACACATATTTTCACTTGCAAACCCTGCAAAAATCCCTTTCCTCCATGCTCAGTGCTCTTTCAGAAGCTGTAGATCATAGTTAGAAGAATTTAGAAGATGCCAGACTTTTTTTTTCATTCCCTGGAGACCTTAAATTATTCCATCACTGTGCAATCTTTATTAAACAATGCTTCAGGGGAAAATATGCAGCTTAGTAGGTCATTCCAAAAATATTAAAAAATCCCTCTGATATAACTTTTTTAGATATATGGAAACCATATATGTGGATATAGTGGCACGTGACTTTCCACTCCATACTTCAAATCCATACTGGAATTCAGATATGTGTGTGAAATCAGGCTGGCCACAGTTGTAGTTTGTGATGCTCTCCCTTTACCACAAGAAGTCTGATGGAGGAATTGCAGGCATTTATTTCAGCAAGACCTTTTCTCTTGCAAAACTGAAAATTAACATGAGCTTTTCCTTTTAACTGGTGTTAGAATATCTGTACGGTGATATAGTTAACACATTACTTTTTGGTTTTGTTCATTATTAGTACTGCTTACTTTTTTATTACCTTATTATCCAAAATTTGTAGTGACAGGGCAAGATGCTAGTTAGCTAACCAATATTTAAACCTGTTCTTTGGCAGGGACACAGTGTTCTCTATTACTTTACTGTCATAATCTTGATTCTGTTCAAAATCTTTAAGTATAAAACAAACCATTACACATTCAAAACATCTAAAATCTAAAGAAATGCTGTTCTAGTCTAGCATGATCTGTAACCCATAAAACTCTAAAAGATGGCATTTGGCAATGATGAAGGTTTCAGAAGTGCTCAAGAAGCTGAGTGTCCAGTTCCAATTAAAAATTAAAATAGGTCATTGTTTGTAAACACAGAAACACAATCTGCTGCCAACAACATGTTCATGAGCAAAGCAGTTCATTCAAATTACTTAAGTATTTCCACTCTAGTTCTAAGCAACTGTTGGATAAAAATGCATAGTTAGGGTCTTTTTTTCCTATTATCTATTTAAAAGCAAATTTAAACCTTTGAAAAATTTGCTTTCCTTGCACTGACAAACTCCTGGTCAAAAAAAAAAAAAAACACCACCAAAAGACCAAAGGACTTTCATTACAGCTCAGCACTCCTACCACCTACTAAAAAATTAATAGAAATAATTAATACATTGAATTATTAAGACATAGGAGGAACTCCAAATTCATCACAAAATTTTCAAAGTTTATTCATCACATTCAAAATACTTCAGCAACTACCTAATTAATATCACTGGGTCATTACACCAACAGTTCAGTTAGGCTGGGTACTGATGGCAATTGATCTAGCTGGATTTAAAAGAAATACTATACAAATGCCAGACTTTTACTTCCTGAAAACACAAGTACACTGTGCTTTTTTTTGTGAGGCTGCTAATATCTAACGCATTGACGTTACTAAAAGACTATATACTGACATAATGAATGACTCTAATTTTACATTTACATATGTATTTTTGTGTGTCCACCTCAAAACCCTTTCTGCCTTCCCCTCAGTCTGCAAAACTCATGCTTTAATCCATCATTTCATTCATAAACCTTGAGCAAGAACCAAAACATGTATTACCACAGAGTTAAGAACATACTTAAAATGCTTCTAACAGATATTGTTTTAACTTAAGTTTGATCAAAATGTGTTCCATCCCTGAAAGTGTTCGTTTTTGTAATAGCTAAATAATATTCTGATGGATTATAAAGTTTCATACTCATATAAAATTTCATATTTCCACTTTTTTTTTCCCCAAAAAATACGATAAATAATTTCATTTCTGAAATATGCTGGGTGAAGTAACTATGCTTCATGCATACTCTGGGTCACAGCTTTTCAGCTGAGGCTGTGGCATTTAATCCAAAGCAGCTGAAGCACCGGCCAAAGACAAATCTCTCCCAAAAATTTTAGCAAGCTATATTATTCAAAACTATTCAGCAAGCATTTCCAGCAGCAACATGATGGATGCACAGGCCAGACTGGGTACACAGCTAATCAATATCACACCCATGAACAGTCACTGCATAGCGTGGAGCTTGATGGGGAACAGACAGGGGCATGTGCTTAACATTCAGCACCAGGAGCTGTCCCCCAATTTTGAGCTGGACCACTCACTGCAAATCCCAGCTACACACACACATCCTTGCAGGAGGATGCAGGGCACCTGTTTTATGCCACCCATGGCAAATACTTAAGGCATTACCAAAGCCCTTGCATAGCTGCGCTCTCGTGAACTTTCAGAAAAGGCTACTATACACTGCAGTCCTGATTTAATGACACCAACCACATTAAACCATTTTGTTTTCAATAGGCTATGGCACAACACCAGCACACAAGTCATGCACAGTAATGTGCATTACAAGCAGTGGGGAATTATTCAAGTATCACTGAATATAAAGATCTTCCTCATACATTTGAATAATCAATACTTGGAATCAAATACATCACGTTTCACAAGGGAAAAGGAAAATGAATGAAGTTAAATTAATGCTGTCACTTTCTATAAACCTGCAGTGATTTCCCACTATAGAATCCACTGACTTCATTATTTTACAACCGGAAATCAAAGCTGCAGCATATTTTAAAAGTCTAATTTACTCAGATTAATAAAAAGGCACCCTCAAGACTCATCATGGATGTCATATTATGCTTCGTTTTAAGCATTCCAGCTTAAGAACAGTTTGCAAAACTCTCAGCAAATCACATTGATTAATATTTTGAATCTGTATGCAGTAGCGCTCTGCACTCACCGAGTGCTATATAAATATTATGTTATTAAATTTCAAAGCAATTGTGTTAGGTGGGATAATAAAATGTCTCTGTCTTACATTCTTTGCCTCGACAATACAGCCTTTAAAAACAGAAGCAAAAGTAGTAAATTAAAGCAGTAAACTCACAGAGAGAAAGTCGGAAATGAGGCAATTCCTGACTTCTAAAGCTGTGCTAAGACCAGCAAAGCACAGACACCTATGTCCAAAGCAGAAGCATCTGCCTGAGGTTTGCAGGCATCTCCTTATCTTCTGTTGTATGGTTAAAGAAAAAGTTAGGGAAATTTTTTAATTTGCTAGTACTCAAAAGGATTTATAACATCTTTTTGCAGAAACCTCATTTCATGAGGATGCTACTCGAGGGCAACTAACTCATTAAGGAAAAGCTGAGAGGACAGAACAAGAACACAAGCAAAACATGAGTTGGAGTAATAAATAAATAAATAAAACCCACCATGAACAACAAAAGAGGTTTACAGATCTTTGTCTCTTTCTCTTTTCTATCTCTGTATTTTAATTAACACAGCATACCACTTTCTGGAACATTTCATTTCTACCAACTGGCTTGTAGCTCCCCTTGAAAACTTAATAGTGAATTCTCCCAGAAATCTTCCCAATATAATTTTATTTTCTATTCATAAATGTTCACTAAAACAATGGTAGATCAATACAACACAATTATTTTGTTAAATTATTATACTGTAAGCTTCAGGACAAAGTTGGAGACATTCTCACACTAAGAAATACTGTTTCTTAAAACTACAGCAGCTAAAAGCAGAAACTATTGTAAATCATGTCTTAACTAACAAATCTCTAAAAAACTGGAGCTCCTAATGACACTTAAGAGAATTTTTCAATTTGCCATTAATCAGCTCATCAACATTGTTTATTAACTGGGGCAGTACCCTTCAGAATCACTGTGTCTAAATATCACAGCTTGACGTATACAGTCTCCTCATGAAGGCATAATTTTTCATATTCAAGTTAGAAATGTGATGTTAGCCCTTGTATTCATGTAATTTGTCATTAGAAATTTTCATAGCCTTTTAAAGACTAGCTATTCTATCCTAGCTATTCTTTAGTTATCCCTCTGTAACAAATGATGAAAGAACTGTCTAATTTTCAATTATACCTTTTCATATTTCCATCTATTTATTAAAGAGCTTCTCTTGGAACATTTTCTCCCTATAGTAATTCCCCACAGAATTGCTTATCAAGAGCCAAATGGGGCACAAGTGAATGGCAACATGGATCTAGGACTGATGGCTTTAACTAAATAAATGCTGTAATTGGCATCAGTATGTAGAACATCAACAGGATTTTTACTGTACTATAAATAGTCACAGTACTGCTAATACCATTGACTTCCAGAAGAACATAATTTTAATGTTTCCATTCAAAAACCAGCATTTTTGTGCAGTATTTTTATACTCATGAACACCTTTATTTTGATAACAGACTAAGAACACATGCATTAACTCTCAGTTGACTTCAATATGTAAAGCTGACATAACATAGGGCTGAATTTTCTGTAGAAGAGACAGCACATCTGTCTAACCTCTAACTGAAGGAGGCTCACAAATCTGTACGTTTGCAATTGTCATGACTGAATATTACTGAGGCAAGTCATAGGTAAACTCTCAAGTCCATCATTTTAAAGAAGCCTTTACAAAGAGTTTAGCAAAGCTGCAACTGGCAAAAATTACAGAAAAACATCTACTTTTCAGGCTAGTCACATACTTGAAGAATTAAACACTCCTTTGGTTTAATTCAAATTCCACTACAATAATATATTCTACAGTAACAGTAATGGCTCATCCTCCATGTGCAATCTGCTGTCTTTTTGTTTCTGAAGCAGGCAAATTAAAAATCTTTTGAAAAACATACACTGCCTCCCAATTACCTGAAAGAGCTCATATGTGCATAAATTTGATCAAGTTCAATCTGATGAGTTTATAAAAGTGTAAAGCTCTGCATTAAATTAACTTATGTCTTCAACGTGATCACTAGATCAGTTCTGTATTCTGGTGCCTGTAGAAAAAATTGCATCAAAAACATATAATAATAAAATTTAATTGAAGAAATTTAGAAGAATTCTATTTAGGTATGAAGAGAAATGCCCCTTGGAAAAAAATAAGCAAGCCCAGAAGTGAAAACAGAGAATGGATTGACTTGTAATTACTGTAAAGAATTTTTCTTGAAAAGTCTTAGATCCTGGAAGTTGGCCATAACAGAGGAATCAGAAAAGGGATTTGTTAAAAGATGTCAGTATCTACTTCAAGGCCTTTATGCACTTCAGTAGTATTCAAATGCTAAATCACTAAAAACCAAGCATACTACCTAAATATCTTAACACAAATTAAGAGGATGAGTTACAATCACATTAACCATTTTGTGCCAGATCTTCCTGCAATGTAAAGACATCAGCTTTATTTGGAGAAATTGACTCAACTCCATACTGTGGCTCTATCCTTCCAAATCTTTCTTCCAAGTGAATGACTTAAAAAACAGTGACAGCTAGGGAAATCCTAAAACTTTTGCAGCTAGATTCACCACCAAACAAATACAACTGAAGAGCAAATATTACTAAAATAAACACATTTGTGTTTAAAATCAATATGTAGTGTGTGTGTCTTTACATTATTGCTCAGAATAGAAATGATCACCATTCTTCAGAGGACAATGTAGATCTCTGTTTTAAAAGCATCTCATTTGCTCTGGGTAATGAGCCAAGAGCAGGAAGATTATGTGTCATATCACACCTCTATCTTAATTACTTCTCTATCAAGTATGTCGTTCAGACACTATTACTTTAGCTGTTCTAGAAGCTGCTACAAAATCGTTGTCATCATGTACTGCACATAACTTTTCTTGCACTGTTAACTCAGTGCTTTGTAAAAAAAGAAGGAAAACAAAGGCCAGGACAAGTGCAACACATTTGGGAAGTTTACTTATGGAGAACAGTTCTGTCAGTTAATACATTCCCAAGCAGTCCAGGGAATAAATAACACTGAACCCCATACGATTTCTTATGAAATGCAATATTTGTTTTTGAAGCTTTCTGAATTTACCCATCATTCAACTTTCTGTAAACAGTTAATAGCACTATTTAGAATGGGTTAGAAAGGGCCTTTTCTGTGCAGTTCATTTATTGCATCCCAGCTTCCAATAATTTAGAAAACTATGATCATGTACATATTACTGCTGCAACCCTCCATACTCTCTATCAAAGAAAACAGATGCTTCATCCTGTAAGTAGATATGCAAACAGGTTCAAAAAGCACAGTACAATGGTTAAATAGAATTATCATAGAGATAATTCAGATATGTTTGCAGAATAATCATATACAGAAAATTTCAAATAGGAGCACAATCAAGCAGTTTATCTGTAACCACTGCTAAATTTGCATCTAAGAAGGGACCAGAACTGAAGATGTTCCGGATCAGTCAACACCTGTCTTAAAAATCCCACTTCCACATGAGTCTGCAAAGAATGTGCACTACCTATGTGGGTGAACAAGGAAACTGGGATCAGGGAACAGCAGACAAAAGAGAAGGTGAGAATTACTTGTGCTTAAAAGCACAGCGCTGTCAGAATACAGCATCACAGCAGAGTACAAACTCAGAACTCTACCTGGGATCAAGCTCACAAGTCCCACACAGATTTGAAGACTCTCCAAACCCTGCTGAGTTAGCAGGAATTCTATTCATAGATGAGGCCCTGCTGTCCCACATCCCAGCCAAAGAAAATGCAGCATTTTTTCATTGCAGGTCCCACAATTTACCTTGCATAATCCTATTATAAAATGGTAGTAAACAAGGCATATAGCAATAGTTTATTGCTATTAATCACAGCAGTGCAACAAGGCTTTAACCAATCATGAGAGAAACCATCAAGTTACACTCATGTTTCAAGCCAAACTTTCTTTATTTGAAGAATGTTATTCTGGCACACACAAATATGATCACTATTATCCCACCAATGCTCTTTTGCTAAGTGCCTGAGGTAGGCAGCAGTCATTTTAAGTATTTAGAAAAACATATGGGTTTGCCTTTGGTACTGAAATTCTGTAGCTGTAAAAATCACTTCCATTTCATAACTGACCATATGAAGTCCAAGGGCTGTGTAAACAGCATTTTTCTGATTAATTACAAATACAGATAGAAATAACTTTAAAAAATGAATACCACTTTCCTCCTTCCAAGAAAATGACTTCTTTTTATTTCCAAGTAATTGTACTGAACATATTTGCTTTATATTTCTAGAGTAACAATGCCTCACTGAAGACAGAAACAGCATTTATCTGACTTACCAGTACGATGGTGATGTTGCTCTTCCAGGAACTCCAAGTCAAGCATTAGGTCATCTTCATCCAACTCACAGGAACCCAAGTTATTCAAAACATCCTAGTACAGGGGAAAAAAATAAATAAAAGAAGCAAACCATTAGAAGCATTTAGACAAATCTTTTAGCCAAATTGCTCTGCACAACGTAATTCCCAATCAGATCTGGAAAACATGTCTAAACAGGAACTAGAGAAAATTTTTCTGCTTCCACTAGACTGGTGAGAAACAGAATGAAACAACTGTCCAAGGTGAAACGTGTTTGACACCATTCTCTTTTTAAAGGATCTCAAATATTTAACAAAAATCCCCAGATATACAAGAAATACCATCTACCTAACTTTTTTCTGCTGTTCACTAATGGTTTTGTGTCTTTGCAAGTTTAATCATAACTTTTTATGAAGAATAGAAGTATTATTTTTAGCACAACACGAAAGTATCAGTGTATGTTTTTTATTAAATTTTGGAATTCTAAGCACTGCATGCCCTCACTAATATACTTTGAAGAGAGATTTATTGTTCTATTGATTCAAAGGATAAAGAGACACAAATTTAGCATAAATAAGGAACTCAGGCATGAATTATCAGCTCATGAATGTTTAAGTATTTATGTGGATGGCAAAGGCTTATACAGACAGAGAAGAAATCTGACTCTTAAGTGTAGCTGCTTAGGTCCCCATTACCATTTGGTGATTAATTTTGTTTGCCAAGTCTTAACCACAGACAGATAAGGCAAATTTTACAGGTTTACAGACAGAGATACAGACAGGAATAGTAATGTTCCATCTTCTTTCCATGTGTATTTTATTCTATGGTCATTTATTTTGACCTGGTAATACACTGATTTTCTCCACAGTCACCAACACCTAATCAAAGCTAATATAATGCCTTCTCCAGCTGGCATTTTGTTTGCTGAACAACAAGCAATATTGCAGGGCTCAATTCTTCAGTCCGTCCACAAGCAAATAAAGTCATTAGATGCTGCATGGGATGGAGGCTGGCATCCTACACACTGGACATGCTCCCAACAATAATGTAACATAGCAAATCAGAGTGAAAGAGGCCAGGTTATAATCCCAAAGCATTGAATTGTCTGGAACATCTCTACATAGCAATCTGCAGTATAGAAAGTAGAGAAATACAACAGCAGTATACATTAAACTAATAAAAGCCCTTCTTGACTTCAGTTCCAGCCATTTTTTTTTTAGGTTCCTTCTAATTCTTTAAAGTATTTTCCCACCACAATAGATGTCACCTCTCCTTCCTACTCATCACTTGCACCTATTCACAACTTTGGAGTAATTATTTCTTCAAATTCTGTTTTCTGTTCTTTCACAAACAACACACAGGCAACATAAGGTCTTTTTTTTTGCATTCTTTCCCTGACTTACCATTAGCACAAGAAACCTCTTATGAGATACAGAAACCATTGCTAATACTGTTACTGTATTTTTGCTCCCTTTTAAAATTTAGATGCTATTATGCACTCAAGCTTAATCAAATGATATATTAAACTCAGAGAATGTACAACATACTTTGTTTATATATTGTTTTTCAAGGTAACAAAAAAATTTGGTGACAACATGCAGGAGAACAATCCCTGCAATTTTTAAGCAACAGCTACAAGCTTTTTATTACAGTAGAGGCAAAAGGTAAAAAGGTCTAGGTACACACGTTTGTTCTTTCCCTTGAAATTATTGTCCATGTTACAGTTGACCAACTGAATACACATGGATATTAACGCTGAGCATCCTTTGATAAGCTATACTAGCAAGGAGCAGTGAATTCTTGCTAATTGAGCATCTCCTACATCTTGTGCAGTAATTTATGTGTTGTCTGAAATCCTGGGAGATTGCCTTCAAAAACACAGTGACTCACAGCCTTCATCAAGAAACAAATTCCATTTGATCTGGAATTAACAAACACAAACAGAACCACAATTTTCTAAACTGAAGAGCTGAAGAACCATGTAAGGGGGGCCAAAAGGAAAATGTTTGTATTCAACTCTCCTCCTGCTTATTGCTGCTTTTAAGGAAGATCTTCACTACCTGAGTAATGCTGTGAGTGGAGGCAAACTACACTCCATATATTCTCTCTGTTCCGCAAGGCTGATGTACATCCTGCTCTACACAGCAACACTTCTTCTCGTCCACCTGAGCTGAGGGCTCCCAGCTGCCCTTCCAAAGCATCTGTGACCCCCTTGCCTTCTCTTTCCCACAGCCTCTTCAACTGCACCAACAACAGCAGACAAGCTAAAGTGACAGGGTTTATTCATTCTTTTATAAGTACCTCCTCCAGGGAAATAGTCTCCCTGTTCCCACGAGTTCACTTGCTCTCTACAGAGAGACAACTCACAGGACTGGGACCAAACAAATTAGAGCAGCTACTGTCCATCATGGCAAGAACAGGGGCTTGACAGGGCTGCTCCACCTCCAAGGACATCAATGATGGCAGACCAGCCAAATCTCTGATGGCTCATCTGTGGGCAGAGCTCTTCCATGGGCACAAACCAAAAATGAACTCACGAACACATAAAAGCCTGCCCAAGCAGAGAGCATTAATTATGTTCCCAGGGCTGTTCTAAGTAAGTAATATTTTCTAGAAACATATAATTAGAAAATAAGAGAGCTGAGCTCTCAGAATGACCTGCCTAATGTCACAGCACAGCTCAGCAATACTGCTGCGAGTGTGCACCAACATCCTACGCTCCTCTGCCTCCTCACCAGGATTCATTACTCTTTTGTTTCTATGACAATTAGCAACACTTGTCATTTCCTTTACAGTTTAATATCTCTTGATCCTTGGCCCATTCTTCCCCTCACCACTGCCACAGTGGTCTTCGAAGAATAACAGAATTAAATATTAAAAAAATAAAATAAGAGAGAGATCAAGCCCTAAAGAGCATTCCAAGCGAATAGTTTCAAGACTTTGCTGCATAAAGAAATATATTCTTCCATCAAGGTCTCAAGGAACCATTTGTTGTCCATTTTGGTCAGCATACCTTTTATTTATTTTAGGAGGCAAACCATTTAGTTAAGGCATAATCTTGCAGCAAAAACCTCTTTATTGACCCTGTAACAACCCTTCAGAAGCCTTAAAATATACTTCCTACTTCCAGGGTGTGCTTGACTTCTACTACCATTCTGACTTTATAATAGACTCAAAATTAACATGACAGTGCTTTTTTCTTCTAGGCAGTCTGGAAATAGGCCATAACCTCTGAGAAGAGCACAGGAACAAACTTAATCACTTTCCCACATGTCTCAGATATTCCTGGTCAACACAGCCTGCAACCAGTTTAAAAACTAATAAATTCAGTTTGCCTACCATACTTTCCACCTTTGACTTGGTGGACTACCACTGCTATTTGAAGAAGTTTCTGTTCACACAAAAATTCAGCAGTAATAATTTAAATGTTACAAACTCAGACTAAACAGCACCAATTTGTACAATGGCTCAGGATGTGTTTGACAACCAATAATGGCTGTAAGCAGAACAGGATGCTCATCTAAGAATATTTCAAGGCATCAGTAACTTCTTATTAACAAATTTCACACTTAAAATTCTTTCAGCAACCACAAGAAGATTTTCATCCAACTGGTATCTTACACAGGACTCACTGAATTCAATGGTACTCAACTTAGTCTGGGCCTAGTCACAACTTCATACACCTTAGTACTCTCCTTATCTCCTTTCTCTCTTCCTAGTTTCCCTTCCTAAGAACAGAAACTCAAAATCCAGTGCATAATACATAAATTTTAGTCCTTTTCCAGAATAGCCAAGTATTGAATTATTTTTATACCTAATCAGTTCAGAGGACAACACTACAAATGAATTTGAAAGCTGGAATAAATAAAAACAGCTTTAGCAGTAAATATATATAAAATACCCAAGATAACAGATCTCAAATTTACCACCGGGCATTTAATAATAAATAGCAAATAACATCTCTTTAAGAAGGCTTCTTTACTATGTTTTCTTTTCTAATTATTATTCCAAATAACTAACTTACACATATAAATACCTAGTCAAATTACTGCTTATAGAACTACAGTGCAGTCCTCTAAAATTGACCACTCTGCTTTTTAATAATGGCAATAAAACACACATATGAATATACAAAAACACTAATGTATATTATTGTGTTAAGCAACATAATTCAATTCCACATGGACTAAGCAAAACTGTATTAATTGCACAATACATATAAATCAAGAAGGCTAAACTCATGCAAAACTGAGTATTTACAACTAATAGATAAAAGCAAGTTTAATAATTGGGTTTAGGTAACAAATCTCCCCTTTTGAACCAGCCAGTAATCAGTGGCACCAAGTCAAAAGATTCATTTCTTCATGTTTTCACACATCTTTATTCTAGACTTCTTTCTCTCCTAAACAATTTAAATGACCAAGTAACAGCAAGGTCCCAGAGGCTCCAGACACAGATTCTCTGTCATTACCAGCATTTTTGGAATGATGTATGTGTTATTTTGTAATTTCATTCTAATTAACATGATATTCAAACAACTTTTGGCTATCTTTCAAGTGCTATAGTGGTAATCTTGAGAAAGATTTGGCCCTGATAAATCTTGTTTTGCTGAGCAAGAGGATTCAATTTTTTTTCTGACCGGTGCTTTTGGTTCCCACACAGGTTGAATCTGAGGCCTTGCATTTTCCAGTGTATTTCCAGGTTCTTTTACACAGATTGAGTTTTCCATTTCATTCCTGCATTGTGTTACTGCAACAAAATCTTGACTATTTGCTCAGAGATTGTTCAAGGGCTTTGAGAACCTGAGGCCCAGTAAGCAACTTAAGCTACAAGACTGAAGCATTGGCATGTTTGCAATTATTCAATTCAAAAACATTTCTCTCAAGCACATCCATGGCTAAAGAAAATATAGACAAGTTAACTCTGGTTATAAATGCATTGCTATAACCTTACTGACATGAACATGAACATATTGATTACATTTTGATCTTTAATGGATCTTTTGATCAAGCTTTGCCCTGTTTGACACTTTTGTCACTGCACTGCCTCTGATGCTTGCCTTGCAGAATTCTTACTGCGGCTGTAACTTGATTTGAACAGTTGAGATTTGGTCACGGGCATCCCTCCAGGAAACCTGAGTCTTGTACACACACATAGATACATTTTTCCTCAACTGTCTGTAATTCTGCCCCACTGCCTCTTTAGACTGTATCAGGTAAGCCCTAAACCTCAGGGGAATAATTTTTAACACTTTTTCCCCCAGAATAATAGCAAGGGTCTCATTTGCGTGATTACGCAGCCATCACTGGATTTTCAAAGATATTTTTACAACTACAAGATCAGTATTTTAAACTCACTTTGGGTTCAGTTTTGCTTTCCTTTCCTCTTATTTTGGCCTTTAGACACCTTTCTAATTGTCTTCTTCTGTGTCACTATTCTTAACTATTTTCTAAATACAGATTTTCATATATTATTGGTGGAAGAGGGAAGACTATTTCCAAATGTAAGGAGTTAATGTTCACTCCTCCACGTTGAAATTATGTACTAAATGTGGTTTGTAAAATTCCTCTCAGAGTATAACAGTATATTAATATTTAATATTATATATTCCTTTTTTCCTTCAATGTAGAAATATATGTGGGAGGCTATTTGAGATCAATGCCTTTGCAAGAGTACATAGAAAACACACTCAAGGGAGAATAATTTGATTTTTTTTTAAAGTCACATGTATGACAATTCACCTGTATCAACTGAGGGTCACCGAATATCTGATGCTGGAGAAGAACAGAATTAAATACTTATTTCAAGACTGAAATGATTTCTAAAGATTGCCGAAGGATAGTACTTCATCAAAATTGTATTCAACAAAGGAACATGGCATACAATCAGCATAAGAATGAAAACTGAGACATACTCAAGGAAAAAGAAAGACCTTGAGCTATTTAAAGTAATGTTAGCTGCTAGAACTGTACCTGAATAATTCATGGACATAATGAAGTATTTCCCCTTCTGCTCTCTCCCACACACTTCAAAGGGAAAATGAAAGTACATGAAATCCAGCAAACAGAAAAACTTAGAAAAACACAGAATCTCTGCCAACAGCTTAAAAATCTTTGCATCAAGTGTAAAGCCTACGGATTACTTTCTCACACCAAGAGCAGCTTAAAACAGTTCTCTTTTCCTGAACAGCACCACTCATAAAGCGTATTTCCCTACACAAATAAAGTGAAGATTTCCAAAAAGAAAAAATAAATGTTGCCGTGTTTGGTAAGAACATCTTCTATAGCTAACATGTAAAAATCCAGTTATATATTAAAATAATGTGCCCTTAAGAACCAAATAGAAAAGTAGCAGTGGAAGGAACAGTCTAGATTATTCTTCAAAATATTTTCTGCACGCACTCTTTCGGCCGTGTAAAGGAAGAGCAGCACTTCCCACCTGATTGCTGTTTTCTGCCCTTTCGATTCTCTGTGCATTAAATCAATGTCTGCAATGATGCTCCTCTTGCCTGAGTGATTATAGCTAATGGACTCTCCCAACAGGTCTCAAGCTGGCACTCACCCAGACAGGGCTCATTGAGCCACAAATCTGGCCAGCTCCCTGGAGCCATACAAGGGGAATACAGCCAACCCAAGCACTGCTGGTGGCAGGAACAGGACCTGCCCATGCTCCTGTCCTGCCACAGTGCCAGTCAAAAACAGACAGCAGTAGCCAGTGTTTTGGTAGCACAGAAAAGCCACCAACAGCATAACTGGTAACAAGACCAAAGTATTTTTTAACACTGCTAAGCACAGGAATATGAATAACACACAGTTCCAATGACTCAAACAGAGCATAGTGACATATTTGCACAAACCGTGTAGGAAAGCACACAAAAAACGTCAGAAACACTGTAACAAAGGTGGTGTGACAGGCAGGAGAGAGACAAGTGATGGAATCAGAACTAGTCCTCATTCCAAAAATTAGATGACCTATAGGAGACATGGTTGAAGTCCCTCCCTTTCCTTTTGGAGTGGAGGTTGATAAGGACAAGGTCATCAAGGAGTCCGCAAAGATGAGGAATGAAGAAGCAGCACATTTAGGATCCCGTTTCCAACACCTGAGAGAGCAGAGCCTGGCTTCCACAGACTTAGTGAGGATGATGGCAAGGACCATCCCAGCAAGACTGGCCTTGTTCCTCAACTCCTAAACAATCTGCAGCTATCTTTAATTCATACACATATATAGGCATGTGCACACACACACTTGCAATACAAACACAGAAAAACAGCTCTGAAGAGAGCTGGGAGGCAACAGGTGGCCTCGGCATTTAAGTTCTTGTTTTAAACAATTTTAAGCACCTATTAAGCATTCTAAATCCATGTTCAAGTCAACCATAGATAAGGATCAGCTCTTGACAGACCTGATAAAAGACAGTAGTCACCTAACTTTGAATTCACTATTTGTCAAGAATTCTAAAACCACACTGAAAATGTGCTAAAAGCTTCCATGCAGCAGAAAGCCTGAGAATTCTGTCTGTGAAAAAAAGGAAAAAACTCTCAGACAGAGAGGTGCTTTGCTGAAAGGTTGCCACTCTTTCAAATAATTTTAGAGTGTTGAGATTCACTTTGGTGGTAAACAGAACCACGACAATGGGATTTTCTGTGTTCAAAAAGGTATATACACTTTTCATACATAAATCTGCAATTTCATTAACGGAATCCTAGGGAAAAAAAAAACATTCTTAAAGTATGAAAATAGAGTCAAAGAAATGCAATAAAGCTTAAAGGGACCAAATAAAGCCTCCTTTAATAGATTTTTTTCCTCCTCACTCAAACACATATGCTTTCCTCCCAGCAGAGGGATACATCTGCAATATGTAATCTGCTTTGTGGATTAGTTAATGTTTTTACAGCTTTTGTAATAGGCAAAGCATTATGCAAGCATTCTAGTGCAGTCATTATCAGAACACAGCTTTGGAAAATTTTTCTACACTTTTGCCAGCTTTTTCTGCCAAACACAGAAAAAGCTCCTTGAGCATCTCTATCCTGTATTTATATAGGATATAATTTAGACCACTCTGTGAAGCTAATTTGTATATACCTTAGAGATGTGAGTACATTTAAACAGTGTCCAACAGGTTATTTAGCACATGGATTGGTCAGTTATTTTTTTTCCAAAACCACTCAAATTACAAACATAACTTACATCTAAACATTCTTTCACTTGAAACTGTCTGAAAGCATCCAAGTCAGTGCTTCAGTCAACATTTAAAGGGTCAAAATTTGCTTTATGACACCTAAGGAATCTTCAATTCTATTTTTGCCTTTTCTCAGCCAGTGGTACAGAGAGGAGAAGGAAAAAAAATGATACAACCATAGAACTAATGAGAACCTGAGTGCCAAAAAGAGAGAAGTTTAGTATCGGGATACAAGAGGGATAACCTCAGTATTTATAGTCATGACAAACCCCTACCACTCCTGTGTCAAACTCTTATCTAAAGCATATCATTGTTCTGACAAACTACATCAGAACAATTCACCTATTGCCACCAGCAACCCAGCACCAGCCACAGTCATCTGGCAGACACAGCTGAATTCAAGCTCCTTTCCCCAAACAGGTACATACTAAGCTCAAGAACTGATTGATTTTTCTTGCAAATAAAAGAACGCTCCAATTCTAGTTATATCAGCTATACTGTTGGAGTCAACACTTTTGGATGCCAAGTGAGGATAATCTGTTTTATGGTTTGAGCATTATTTTGTTTCTAAGAAAAGACTAAGAACTTTCTGCATATCAAAAACTCAAAACTCTTCTGGACATATGATTAAATAAATAATTTTTTCCTTCCCAATATTATTATAAACCAATTAAGGCTGAATCTTCCATTTCTAATTTTAAATTCTAGCCTCTAATTTTGGTGATAAATCATTGAAAAGTGATCCTTGTAAATGAAATCACAAGTGACCCTTTGGTATAGCATCATTAATGCAATATATAATAGATATGTTATGGCTAATATTACTTGAATTCTTTCTGTTTCCATGGCAACTTTGGCCTACAGCTGCTCTGGTAAACAGAGGTTTACAGCATTCTTTGAGAAATTCTTCTGCTCAAATCACGTTTTTCCACTACTGCATATTTTCTCCACTTTCTTCAGTTTGGTTTTTGTTTAAATTTTTTTCTTTTTTATTGGAAGACAAAGTGTAATGTCAATTATCCGTCCAGAGAAAGGGGTGTTTTTGTTGTTTTGGTTTGTTTGTTTGGGGGGAGGAGTTGGGGTTTTTTTTAATTATCGCAGTTGAGTGGGCAGTGAATTGGGAACTTGAAGCAAGGCAAACTGTTACAAGCTTTGACTCACAGCAGCAATACAAAATGCAACACCCCATCTTGGAGAGTTATCAAAACTGCACAGACAGAAACCACAACCACTTGCTAGAAATCCTGCAATGCAGCCGTTTGACTGGATTTGTTACTTCTCCCGTGTACTTTCAAAACTATTTGATGCTTATAAGACACCTATCTCTTTCAGTATCTACATGAGCATCATCTTCTAATAAATATTTGGCTCTAGACCCCAGAATGGAAGAACAGCATCAATATCTATGAAACAGCATCCAATTCTATCCCATGATTTACACAGGTACTTCACCTGCGCAGAAAAATTTGGCATGTCAGGCATCCCAGCTTAAGAACAGAACACCATATGTGGGTATCAGAGTCCACCTGGCTGTTATGTCTAAATTCAGAGATGACCAAAACTGCATCAAAGCTGCCACTCACCATGCCAACCACAACTAGGGACAACCAACAGAATCCAGCTGTGTCACAGCATTTGATCCCCCCCAAAAAATTATCTGTTGATGAAGTCAGTGTGCTATTAAGAGGGTGATCTCCTTGCCAGAACAAAGCAGAAAGCCCTGAGAACACAACACTCTTGGACAGGTATAACACACCTGAACTAAGGCCAGCGAAGATAATTAGCCTAGCTTAAAGCTTTTGTGCACTCCTGTCTGTCCAGCCTATCCCAACAACAGCGCTAGTTTTATCACTGTTTCAGAGCCTAAAGAGGCTGAAGATGATTCCCTTTCTAAGGCAATGAACTCACAGTTCATTTTAAGTACAACATAACCCTTAGCAATGTTAATTGCCTCACACACAGTTACTTGCTCACAGGACATCCAATCCTTCAGTAATTTGAGTCAATATAGCAGTTTAAAAATCAGACTGATGTCAGGCTTATCAGATTGAGAAAATGTAGTTGCTGATGCATTCCAACCAGTGAAGTTCAAATAATAATGTTACATAAAATGTATGTTATATGTAAATGCATATGGGTCCCAAATGTCATACAAGTATTGTAGAGATTGCATCAATGTCTGGATCAGAAGAAAACAACATTCTAAAACATTAGGTATAGGATTTATCACAAAGCAAAGCACAAAACATGTTTTTCACTCTGCTTACAGGTCTTTTACCCCCAGCTCTGTTTCCATTTCTTGCCGTTCACTGTGTGGCTTTGCTTTTAAATGACATCTGCTGTGTTTCTTTGATAATACCCATTTTTCCTATAAATTTAACAGAAATAATGTGCATATAATACAGAATAGCAAAGAAATAGCACATTTCTGGCTTAGAAGGACAATGAGTGAAAAAATGCAGTCACTGAATCAGCAACTTGGTTATTAAAGGCTCTCTGGTTTGCCATTAAATATCATATATGAAGTCACAGAATTCTTCATCCTGAGCAAGTGACAAGCCTGGTGTTTGAAAAAATGGAGAGGGGCAGCTTATTGCACCGACAAGTTAGACCCAGACAGTCCAGAAAGGCTCAGCTCTGCTAGGAAGTACTCCCAAGATCTTTTTCACTAATCAACATTTATGCATCTTCAGTCTAGAGAGCAATTTAAACTCTTTGAGGTCATGGTGACACTGCCAGAAACTTTCTCAAATCTTAACCAAAAAAGACTGTCATTATAATGATTTTCACTTGCCATTAATTCCCAGCTGCCTAATTTAGTACAGTAGAAAGCAGTCCCCCAGTACTAATTGGAATAAATTTTTAATTTAATAGTCTAATGTGCTCCAGTTTGGGGCTTTTTGCCTTTCATCAAATCAATGCTCTCATTATTTGTTAACAGCTACGTGCCCAGGGCAAATTGTTAAGAAGCCTCAAAAAAGATAGCCTCTTGGTCAATAGTCTAGATTTTAAAAGGATCACAGGGTAAGTTACAATTTTCTTTCAGAATTAAGTAAAACACACTCTTCTGATTTGAATGGGATAGTGGCCCTTACAGGTTCAGATAACAAAATTTCTGTTTCATTCCCACTCTAAGTGGGCAACACCAGAAAAATCCAGATCTGCTCAGTGCTGAAATCAGGTTTTTATCCCAGAATATGAATAAGATAAATCATGGACTAAGAAGGCCCATCACAAGAAACCCATCTAGAGAATACTTGCCACAAAATCTTGTTCAACATATAACAATTTTCAAATTTATTCTAAAAATTACTTAGTCTCTTAAGTGAGACCAGTCTTCCATGTCTATATAGTCAGGACTTAGAGAATAAGCAGAAGTATTAAACAGCAAGTATTTGATATCTTCAAGTTGGCAAACTGACATTATTTTGAAATGTTCACAAGACTGAGCAAGTACTCATACTATATTATTGAGTATCTTACTCTGGAGTACTTGCACTATACCAGTATTAGTGATGTTAAAACTACAAACTAGTTATTCTCAACCAGGTTCTAATCTTACGTCAGTCAGCAGATTCCAATACCACTTTTTAGAAGGATTAGCAGACATCTTCACACATCCAAAACAGTGACATGTTCCTTCTTGGTCAGTATTCCTATTTTTAAGATGCTTTTCTGCATGTAAGCTCCTTCTGCTGCTTTTAGTGTAAAACAGAAGTACAGAAGTAAAGAGGTTCCCTAATCAGGCAGCAGAAGCTACATAAAGACTAGACAATACTGAATGTGCTGAGAAAAAAATCTGATCAAACATTTAAGCCCATCCCTTCTGCAGCCTTAATTCTGCATATATAGACTGGATTAAGTAAAAATTAGGGGTTTTTTTCTTTCTACTTACTGTAGTCATAAAGCAAACACAATCTTTGTGAAAAAGCCAGCACATGTAAAGACTGTTCTGGAGTTCAATATCATGCAGCACTATTTTTCCCAGCTCTGCAGTAGAAGAGTATGTGAACTTTTACAAACAATTTATTAGCCTACTTTCCTGAAGAGTAAGGTTGATGCCATCCCATTGTCTAAGCAGAACATTTTTGTCCTTTCCCTGAGAAATTTTGAACCTCTTTAACAACATTCACTAAACTGGAAAGTGACAGTCTCAAAGGCATAATGCAGAAGCTGAGCAACAGCAGGTTTTTGAAAGAGTAAGATTCAAACAGTGTATCTGCTACCATCAAAAGACAGTGGAAAAGGGAGAGCTGTAACTGCCTTGGCCATAATGGCTTCCTTCAGTTGCAGCATCCTATGCCTATGCAGAATGACAAAGGTGTCTTTTAATCAGCATCTCTACACAGTGTTTATATACTACAAAAACCCCCAAACCCCCATGATTTAGTGCAATATTAAAGAAAATTCACATAGTATCTTTTTTTCCATGATGTCATAGTACATGAAATTTAGCTTTTTCATTTGGGAACAGTGTCCATTACTTAATCATTCTTTTCTGAAATGTCTTGAGACAACGTATACTAAAAAGGAAACCAAGTCTAAACTCTGTTATGCCTCAATACAGTAGGATTTTATTTTCCCCTCCATACAGTACCTGCATTGCTACTAAGCAACAGCTCTGAACAATTAGATACTCTCACTCTGCTACTCAAAAAGCTGCAAATTTGCTTTACAGTCAGCTGATGCTTATAGAGGCAGAGTAATAGCATGCTGAGCTGGCCTGTCCATCACCTCACTCAAAGCATACCTCCACATCACAAGAAAACTCCTTAGCATGCCAGCTGCCCAAAGCCCTTAGGCATCTCTTCCCCTTAGGCAACATCACAGAACTCTCAAGTAGAAGCTTGGCACATGACCTTGCCGAGCTCCAGCATAAGGATTTCACTTGCCATGGTGTTTTATCTGTCAGGGTTCTTTACTCCTGAGATCCCATATCCTTCCCAACTCCAAGGACAAGGCACTGCCAGTTTCTTAGCACTGCAGGGTTACATCTCCCTGGTTATGACAGTGGCATCAGCAGAAATAAAAAGCTCGAAGAGGGTTCCCTGCCACGGGCCTCACCTGCTGAGAAATCAGAAGAACCCTGCTTGCTCTCCTCCCAAAGCCTCAACACGGTTTTCTCTACACTGCAGAGGGGCATGCTGCTCCTAAATGCTCTCCAAATATTATCTGACTGTTATTTGTATAAAATAAAGAAAACATAAACCATGTTTTAATCAAAAGGCTTAGCTATTATACTAAACAAGAAATCGAGCAGCCTTCTACTCCGAAGCCAGGTACATTTTACAGCAGCATCCATCATTCTGAAGAAGCCTAGTGCCACCAAGTGGTTGAGTGGAAAAAGTAGCTCCTGGGTAAAATGTACTGAATCTGCAGAAAGCAGACACATTTCCCAAAAGAATGACTTTGAATTGCAGTTGGCAGTCTGTTTGTGTTGAGAAAATCAGGTAATCGAAAATTAATTTCTAGACACAACAATCAACAGAAAACTTCACAGATCTGTGGAAGAGACAAATGGGCTACTGGCACCACAGAATAATTGCCTTCAGTTTTTGCATTAGAGTTCTGTATCGTAAATTTAGAGTATAATGGAAAGGTTTATACATTTAAATATTAATGCTACCCAGAATGTAAGCAGTACAGCATAATTGCTGTTATCAGTGGCAGACCTGGTACCTTGCTGGCATCCTATTAAAATTAACTCTGGGTGCAGAAGTTCTGAGTGCATTCTCTGTTACACTTGCATTCCAACCACACACACACGCTCTCCTTTTAAACTAAAACCAGGATGATATGGTACTTACTGCCTTTTGCCCTTGAGGTATATGGACTTTATACTTCAAAATTTCTCTGCAAAAAAAACAAGTTTCTAAAAAGTGAATAGAAGAAATGCTACATTAAAAGGTTTTGGTTTTTTTTTTTTTTTTAATCCTAGGAAGAAAGTTCCTATTAAAAAAAATAAATAACTGTGATTGACAACCATCTGTCTCATTCCTTCTTTCTTCATGGGAGTTCTTAAACTGAGCATAATCTCGTTATGGGACTCTGGTCTACTCCTAGTGATTTGAAGATACCTACGAAACACAGTGCAAGTTCTTCAGTGGCAACTTGTCATTTTCTCTTACTGATATAAAAAAGCCCTAGCATAATAACCATATCAACTTTCTGTATCCACATAAATTACATCACAGGTAATGCATTACACCACATAGATAGTCTAAATTTCTCTGTTCCATTGTCAATAAAAATAACTGTTCAGGATAGTGAACATTCTTTTATATTTCATGTGATATACAGGACCAGCTGATGCTTTCAACCCAAGCACAAAGCAAAGAAAAATTATGTACTCAGGTTTATTTTTGTACATCTGAAACTGCCTCTACTCAGGTCAGAGAAAATAACAGCCTCTGACATACGCATTCTTACTGTACTCCAAGTCAGCAAAAGGCAAAAAAGAAAAGCTGCTAAAGACTGCATTTCTTTTTGAATACTGGGTGGTAGTAAAATTCCATATCAAGATAAATCTATTCATAGATTGTCTGTGCACTCAAAAAAGAGTTATTAATTTAATCTCTACAGTATAACTAATAGTCCTTGCTGCTTTAGCTGATAATACAGCCCTTAACACAATGTGATACGAATGGAACTAAAAGGAGCCCATCATTAGTGTTGAGAAGGTCAAGGAGAAGACAGAATTAGGCTTTTCACAGTAGTGCATGGCCCAGAGGACAAGAGATAAGAGACATACATTGAAAAGAGGTTCAGACCTGACTTGGAGAAACTCACTGCACAGAAGACAGACAGGTACTGAAACACTTCCTTGAAACTGTATGGTCTCCAGCCTTGCAGACTTTCAAGACCCAGCTGTTCAAGCCTAGAACAACTTGGTCTGATCTCATACCTGGCCCTGTTGTGAGCAGGGTGTCAGACTAGAGACTTCATAAGGTCCTTTCCAACCTGAGTAACAGTGTTAGTACAAAAAGCTATTCCTTCATCAGTGGTCATCACTTGACATTATATTGCTGTTCCGGACATGTGATCATATTCTAGTAGTGATAAGGTAATAAAACTAGAGTTTTTTTCTCAGACAACTCTCACATTAAATGCATGTAACAGCAGAGGTTCCCATATGCAGAAAGCCTAAGACTTCTGGAATTTATTAGGGTAAATTAAATGGGATTTCTTACCAAATAAGGTAGTATTTTCAATGATCTTCAAGAAATTGCAATCTTCTGCATGTCAAATTTCATCCTGTTCTTTCACTCACCAGACTCCTCATGTTACACTTCTCTTTCAATCATCAGTCACATCTTGTGTTGACATTTAAGAGAAGTCCATCCTTTTCTACTTACGTGTAAAGCCTCTAAAAGCTCGACTTCTAGTCAGGAAGCTAGTAAATCTTGGTTCCCAGCTCATGGCTGGGGGGGAACCAATAGCACATATAAATACAAATGATAACTATTTCCCTGAGGGCATGGTACAGAATGTCACACAACATTCAAACTAGCAACCAAAGTATTTTCTCCATTCTGTGTCTGTTTCATGCACTAAATATTTTTCTATGATTGTAAAAAAACAGTCGCCTCTTCAGAGTCAGACACCAAATTTATGAGTTATGAAATTACTTTATGACACCAGTTTCTTATTATAATATTGCTGAAGAAAAATTTCCAAGTCATTTGCATCTGCTGATACAATATCAGAGGATTATATTTTATACTGACAGATAAGGCAGTCATTACTACTACTAAATTTTAAGAATAAAAGTTTGCAAATAAAGATAGGTTTTTGTAATTAATTTTGATGCTTACTTTCAGTCTCTGAACAGTAAACTCTAAAGAGCAACAAAACTCTCTATGTGAAATCTAAGTAGCTGGCTAACAGGAGCCAGGAACAAGACCAAGAAACGGCACTTTTGAATTTATTCACTTATGAATGAAATTATTTCCCCAACAATGCAGCCTTCAGTGAAAAACACTTCTACCTTTAAAGAAGCAAGTGGGTAGAAATGTGTGACTAACAGCTGGGCACAAGTGTGATTATTTCAAAACACTTATTTTGAAGCAAGTCTGTAACTGAGCATCTTAACATCACTGCCTCTCCTAGATGTTTTACATGGGCCCTTTACTTACTGTTGAAGGGAAGTCTGTTCCCTGGCTTCACATGGAATGGGAGTGCTGTTTAATAGTTTTGCTGTGCAAGCCAAAAAGCTCTTCTCACTCATTGGAATTAAAAAAAAAAAGCTTAGCAAAATGGGTATTTTTGGTGAAAGCAGCATTAATGAATGCTTCTAATAAAGTCCCAGAAGCTAAAAGTACATAAATTCAGTGAAATATAATTGAATTTAAAATCAACAAAATTCTGAATCCTTCTACCTTCATTTCACTTTAGCTGGATGTTCAGCCTGTCCTTCCTCAAGTTTCTGACAGTCTGATAGAAGTATAGGAGAAATCATAGAAATATTAGGAAAATCTTGCATGGACACAAACCAATGCCATATTATTACGAATCAGAATTTTTGCCTTTTTTAGCAGTGTCCAAGGTTGTTGTAGAGAGACATAGCTGCCTTACAATTACTACAACACGTACAATTTGACCATATGGAATAATCCCCAAAAGTTAGAGTTTTAACTCAGCTGGTTGTATTACAATCCAATCCTAGTACCAACACCATCAACACTCATGACCAAAGCCAAGTTTAGCAGGCATCAATTTTTTTGTTCTTGTTTCATTTTTCATCTCAGGATCCAAGAATATGGACTACAATTAACAACTAGGCAGAAACTGCATTTCTCAAATACCCTACAGACATCACGTAATCAAAAAAGAAATGCAGTCTTCATTCCTGTGCTACAGCCAATTCTCCACATGAGTACAGTTCTATCAAAATGGGCCTACCAGCAATTTTTTACTTCAATAAAGTAAAACCTCCAACTACTGTATTATTACCAATTCTGTAGTGTTAGGCTTCTGATCAAGATAAATCCTCCAGTGAAGACACAGAATAAGTATAAAAAAGTTATTCTTTCATCAGTGGTCATCACACATATAAAAATAAGACAAGGACTACCTCAATGCCCAGCAGATTTTTGGGGGACTGGAAGAACAAATGACCTACATACAGTAGCATTACATCAGCACATCATTAAAGTGAAGTTCTGATCTGAAATTAATCACATTCTTATAAGGTGGCACATTGACTAATAAGGAAAAGTACTTGCTGGAGGCTGCAATTTTTTCCTGTTAGTAATGCTTCTACTCATCCCAATTATTCTCATGAGCACCATAGCACAGTATTTAATCAAGGGTAGAAGGAGAAAGGGAATAGAAAATGAAGTGGTAAATGAGGAAAATGACAGGACACCCTTAGCAGAGCTATCTTCCATCTTAAAATACTGAATATTTTTCTTCTAAACTACAGTTAATATATTCAGTGAATACTAAGAGATTCTTTTAACTATGTAAAATGCAAGTTACATGATAAATTAATTGCTGCAGGAGTTTCGGACAATTCTGTAACATAAAGAGAATAACCTCACACAGCCATTTTTTGTGTAGGGGCAGATAGGAGAGCTTAAAACAATTGTTCCCTGAAGGATTTGCCCAGTATTTTTGGGGAAGAGAAATAGTGCCAATTCTATCTGTGAGCACAGGACAAGTTATCACCTTTTCCCCTCATTAATAAAAATATGTAAGAATATTTTCATACACAGTCCCAGTTTCAGATTGCTTCAATTCCATCAAAGTCACTCTACCAAGTCTTTGCTATTACTGGTTGTCTCAAGGGTCTGCAGTAGCCAACAGGAAGCACTAAAGGCAGAAGAAATTAGTGGAATTTAAGATGACTGATCCTTGGTATACTTCAAAATCTGAAAACTCAGAACAGAAAACTTTGCCCCTGGAAAAGAGAGTGGAATTGCATCAGTTTGGTGGACAAAACTGGCAGTTAGCTTTCCAGCAGCTTGCTGATGTGCTAGCAAACCTTGGAATGTGTAACTGAGGAAATTTTGCAAAATGTCACCGTAGGAATGTTTATAGAAATACACTGGTTGCCAAAGTAAAAAAAACCTCTAAGACATTCGTAATGTAATTTTTCTGAGTGACTGTGATGCAAAGAAACACATCCTATGATTTTCTGGACATTTGAACTCATGACAAATTCATGTAATTATACACACATATGCACACATGAGCCAGTACAAAACTACTAGTGTCACACACAGATATACACTCCAGAACCTCTCTCAGATACAAGATACAGCTCCAGTAACATAACAAACTCAACAGAGAAAATATTTTCAGTTAATGGTGACCATCCTAATGGTGCTTTCTATCCACGGCTTATCCAGAATGTTCTTAAAGAGATTCACAGTGATGTAGATTCCACAATACCCTTAGTCGAACTATCTGGTTTTTACCACTCTTACCATCAGAAACCAAGCCCTAAACCTTCCTCACCCCTCCTTAATGCAAATAAAATTAATATCAACAGGAACCTCATCAAGAAACAAAAGCACCAACAACCAGATGTGCTAAAGTACACTTAAGTTAAGATGGAAATATTAAAGGAATGATAAATATGAGTTCCAGATGCATAAGGAAAAAGCCATGGAAAGGTGGTCAATTATTTGCCTTCTGCTGGGTATTTCTGGGCTGCAACCTATGAATCTGTAACATGACTGTAACATAAGCAACACTAGAGAAAGCCAAATTTAACTATTTCCATTTTAAACCCTTTTATCCTGTCTCTAGTAACTTGTCCATACCTTTCATAGTCAGAGGCAGTTCTTCCCAAGATAGCATAACCCACCAAACCAGCTTATTGTTAGTTCTGGAAGAATGCTGCCACTAATGAACATTAATTGATATCTAAAAACTCATACATATTTCAATATAAAAGGAGACTGTAGTGGGTGTAGGAGGACATATCAGCATTTCCACTGTTCTCTTCTCCTGATGCAGTAAGCACAGAGTTGGGCCTGGCTTTTCAGAGTCTTCCCCTGAATACAAGCTCAGGACATGCAACCTCGAACGGCTCAGACTGCCCATCAGCAATGTGTTTTTTTTCTGCTGGGCCAAGTTTAATATAACTGAAAAATTGTGTTCTAAAAAACACTATTTCATGCTCTGAGCCTGAAGCAGCAATATTTTTGTAGCACTTTATTTACCCGTGACAGGCTATATGGAGCTCAGCACCAGTATCTCTTAATCTATAAAAGTGTGTTTTATTATCAGACTGGTGAGTGAGAGACCAGCTACCTCACTGTATAATGTACTCTCAGCACTGCAAATCCAAACTCGGATTTCTCATCCACAGTTCTGCAGGCTGTGCTGATCTGTGAGATTAGAGCAGAGCCCAGCCAGGGAAGATTGCTCCCCTGGTGACACAGAATTTTGTTATGTTGATCAAGGGTTGTATTAAAGCATTAAGTAAACCTTTAAATCACTGCCTGTTGCAGCTCTTACACAGCCACTCACACTCCTAAAATGTATTAGTATGGGCAAATATATCGATAAAAATAACATATGAACACACAAAAGCAAGTAAAACTATATAAAATTGTACATCTCAGTGAATGCACAGAATTAACATCAGATTATTCCCCATTCCTCCATGGAAAACTTCAAGGGATTTTTTTCCCTCTGTTTTAACATTTTATGCACTTTCCTTTTATAAATAAATATATAAAAGTCAAGAAAACCAACCCATGGTTACCTGTACACAACAATGAGAAATTTAAATGCTCCATTCTGCCTATCTGTCCTCATAGTATGATTTAGATGCCATTATTTCATGTTCATAGGTAAAAAATTACTGAAAGACAAACAAATGAAATACAGTATTTCAAATGGAAAAAGTAAAACCCACCACAAGTACTTGCCACTGAAGTACTGCTTGCAACAGGATCACTACTGATCACAATTTAAAAGGTTTTTATTCAGTAGTCTGGACAAAATCACTCTTCCACTTGGAGCCTACAGAATCAAGTCAGCCTAGATTCCACATTTTTCCACACAGGCTACTAAAAAGTTCAGAAGTGAGAGTGGGGGGCTATTTGTTATATTAATAAAGCAATACAGTTTTAGTCTTGTACCATGGATAGCTGCTTTTCTGCTTGTCCTACAAAGTAACACTCCAAGGTTTCCAAAAAAGCAAAACTCATAGTTTAACCAACTCTGATTGAATATTCCCAATGATTCCACTGAACATCACAGTTCCTGCTGTCCCAGCAAACTGCAGTCAAAACACATGTTAAGTTTAAAATGCAGTAGGCTTCAGATGCATCTTTCAAATTGGTTCTCAGGAGGTAGCACTCTAGCAAGGCTCAGTTTGTCTTTTCAAAACAGAATATTCATTCTAATGCTGAAGATTTTTGCATCTAAATTGTTGTATGGTCTAAGGTGACCACCATGTGTTTCTATATAGCACTTGTAGAATTAATGGCAAATTTTAGCATTATATTTATACAGAGAAAAAGAAATGCAAAACCTAATAGGAGGTAGTTCTAAGAACCAAAACACTGGTGCCCACACAAAGGGTACCTCTGTCACAAGTGTGAAAGCCTCTAATTTCCAAACAAATAAATTATTAGTTCATCTTCACAATATTTTGCTGTATTTCCCTTAGAGGTCTCTCTTATCAAATATATTCTACATACATGTAATTTTCTGCTCCAGATAAACAGCTTAGGTTCATCATAACAGCTCAGCCATGCCTGCAGGCTAACTGGAGTCAGAGTTTTCATTTTCCACCTAAGATTGGATGCGCTTGGCCAGTCAATGCACCACAAACCTCATTTTTTTCCTCTAGTAATATAAATGCAATAAAGCCAGGGAAGTTAATGGAGGTTTACACTACAGTAAAAATCAGGAGAACAGGGCTGGCTAGGGAGACAGCTGGTTCATTTTTAAGTGCAATAGGAACGACACCAAGATAACTTTCTTCCCAGATTCAGGAAATCTAAGATTTTCTTTAAGCAAGCAAGTCATCACAGTATCTCCTTCTCCCAAGATAATAGTAATTCTTGAAATAAATGCTTTACTGACATAAAAGGGTGATTTTTCTTTACTGCTTGTAATCTAACAGGGGGAAAAAAAAATTACTTTCCTCTTGACAAATGTCACAAGGCTGAAATGTCAAGAGTCCCATAAAACAGATTGATAACTATAAATTAGCTATGACATCTTTAATGAATGGAAAATGAATTCTGAACAAAACAATAGCAACTTGTTAGTTAAGTAAACATTTTAAAAAATATGTCCACCCTCAAAACCACCAGAACTATAGCAATAATAAACTGGAGAATATAACATTAAGTAGCTACCTCAGAATTACAAGCATAAATCTTTATCTTTCCTTTGTCATGTACATATTGTTATAAATGAGAGACAAGAGCCTCGATATTTAGTAAAATTTAGATTGCTTTATTTGATATAGAAAGAGCAAGCAGTGCGCTGGGGGAACGTGAGGGGTCACCGCCCAATCGACGTCACACCGAACTTGGTTTGCAGCTCCTTTTTGTAGTATGGTCTCCCATTGTAATCAATAATTTTTATGTTCTGTGCTGTCCCAATTTTGCTGGGTAAGCAGTGGTGAATAAACATTCACCAGGCCTCCAGGCGTTAAACTAAACATATACAAATTCACCAGGCTTCCAGGCAATAATCAATCACAGATAACCATCTTGTCCTGGTAGGTAACCTCCTGAGAAGTTTTGGAAGTCTGGCTCTTGAGGTACACAAAGGCAGGAAGGGCTGTTGTGAAGTTTGATTTTGCAAGCTGGTAGCCGATACAACTTATTAGAAAAAATATACCATAATACAACATAACATAATATAACATAATATAATGTAACATAAGATAACATAACAAAGTGATTTTAAACAGAATGATTTTATCATATAATTTCCTTTATCTAGTGTCCATGCTTCACTTCAGAACTTGGTATTCTGGTTTATACAAACCCCAGTGCTTCTGTGATTGACACGAATTCTTTACCAATTATTACAATATGCACAGCTGCTTCTGACAGTATTCATTACAGCAAAATCCAGGGCTCATACAGGCCTTTAGCTCTGCCATACATTCAGACTAAACTGAAAAGCACAGATTAGGAGATAGCAAAACCCTTCAGTAAAATATCTTTCTTTTATCACCTTATGCTTCTAGGGAAGACAACCCCTCATTACATGTGCATTTTCACATCTTGCCAGATAGGGAAAAAAAATAAGGCAACCGAGCTCAGACTATGCAGTAAGCTTGTGAGGGAGCCTCATAGTTACCAGCTCCTCATCTTTTTACAGCCTACAGTCCCAGGCACTGCAAATCAAAGTTCTTCTCCAAGAACCACAAACTCAAAAAAAACTGTCCAGGTTTTACTACCTTTTTTATATCCCTTCGCTGTGTTGTCTCAGAAAAACAAGAGACATTCATGCTATATTCCACCTTATGTACAGAGAGTATAACTAACAGGAAATACTCTCTATTATGGTAAACAAACCCATACTATCCAAAGATCTGGATGAAATTATCAAAAATATTTTAAAGTTTGCAAGCATTTCAAGCATACCACAAACTTTGTACAGAGATAAAGATAATGCTGTGACTATAAAGAATATTCAAGTTAAACAGATCAGACACATGGAGCTCTCCATCAGTCCTGGACACAAAAAAACTGAAACAGAAAATAGTCATGACTGGTAATATCCGTTAATAACCATGATGAAGGGTTACAAGAAGGAAGACTGTGAATAGCAAGAATTCAAGGGCACAGCAAGTGTAGGATTTTCCAAAAAGAAATGAGACAATTTAATGACCAGGCTATAACTTTCTATCACAATGTTCCACTTCCTATTTATAATGTATGTACTTGTGTTAAGGAGCCGAATGTCTGCATGTAACAGTGAACTGTGACTGCATGCAATGCCCTGAGTATTACTGGGGGAACCAGCTATGCACAATAACCATCAATGTACATTTATTTTTCATTATTTGTCATTACAAACGATCCTTCTTCTACTGTTCTTACACAGCACTTATATCATTGCAAGGAAGGACAGAAGGAAGAAGCCTCTAATTCCTAAAGGTCCTATTTATGAGTTGTCAACTTGCAAAGGCCTACAGCCATTTGTCTTTCTTAGGAATGTAATGAGTGAAATGTAGTGCATCAAGCCTAAAGCAGATTTCACCCTGGAATCAGTAAGCAGGAGAACTGAAGTAGATGATAAAGTGCTATATAATATGCATGCATTTAGAAATAAATCCCAAAGAGAGCAGCAAACCAAACTACTGTAATACATCAATCAACAGAGGGAAGCAGGTAATGAAAAAGCAATATCTGCTCTTGAAATCTTAACCTGTTATCTCTTTATCTGTTATCTTCATATTCTTTGTTTCTACCTCCACCTCTATCTTCAGCTTATTGGCTAAATAGAGATAAAGATTTGCTTTGCCTTACTAGGATATTTTAATACTTGTCTACAAACTCCGTAATCTCTTTCCTAATCTTGCTGCATGCTTTTTCAACCCTCTGTGAGGGGCCACTGACAGAGCAAGCATTTTTCATCTCAGTTTGTTGTTTTTTCTTTCCCCAGCAGTAGGAGCATTTACTGTAACAAGTACTTGTCAGTCTTTTTGCAAAAATGAGAAGAGAAAATTCTTGTACTACCACAGGCAATTTTGAGAGCAATGTTACCTTTTGTTTTTTCTGACCATGTTTTCCTTCAGAGTGGGTTAAGAAAAAAAGGGACTTGAAGTACTGTTTTGAAAGCATGTTTTGATTTTCTCAGGCAAAAAGTAGTCTACTTGCTTGGTGACTGACATTTCTATGTTAATGATATTAAAGGTTTATTTGCTCACCACAAAATCTAGTGTGTTCCTTCACTCATTTCTCAGGTCTCCAATTCCAGGATCATAAAATATGAGAGTACAGTATCACTTTGATTCATGTAAGAATTCATAAAAATACAATCTCATTACAAAGAAGCTTTCGAATGAATTCGTATTTTTTTTCCAGACTTTCAGTGAAAATGCCATACTGAGGAAGACAATTAAATGGAGCCTAAATTAAGCAATCAAAGCTACAGGTATTTTCCACTTTTTGACAATGTAATTTTCTATTATGAAGAATATGGTATGATCTTGGCTATATCCAATCATTTATATCATGTCTTTCCTCATGCAAAATTTCAACTGATTTTTATTAGAAGTTCCTCAATACATTTCTTCCAGTCTAATAAAAAATATAATCATAAGACAAAATGTCATGTGCTCTGTATACAATGATGATCTAGGAAATTAAAGAGGGAGGATATATTTTTTTTCCCAAGGTAGTAAGAATCTTATTTCAGATAGCACCAAGAAATAAGTCTCCTTGACTTGGTCTGAAGCGTTACTAAAAAAATGCTAATCAAATTTAAGATTTTCAGAGCAACAGTTGTAGAAGCCAGTCTCAGTTTCATCTTGCAAGTTTGCACCAAAATATTTATCTCTGATTGAGATTGACTGACACGGATGAGGCCAAGATGAACAGTATGTAAATGTGCAGACTTTTCAGATTATTATATTCAAATGCATTTTCAGGTATGAATATGGTTTCCTGACTTCAAGGAATAGTGAGTTAAGGGTGGAAAGCTATTCTTAAAAAAACTGCTATAACCTGGTGGTTTGTTTCATGGCTTGTAGTATTTGTGCTGCAGGTTAACCTAAATCATGTTTCTACCATTTCTGTTAATGATGAATAACACCCTACTGCTGGACACAAGAATATCTGGATGAAATCTACTCCTTAGTAAACTTGTCTTCCGTCTCCTCTCACTGAGTCAATCCCTTTACCAAAAGGCTTCCAAGGGCAGCAAATCAAAAGAAAACCTCAAAATTCATTATTTTCCTTGACTCACTGCAACTGTTTTGATGCCCTGTGATACCCTTGTAGCCAGGATTTCTGGATTTATTTTTTTTTAAACATTTACCAACAAGGCTAAGATGACTGCAGGATGCAAAATCTCCTGTAAAATTAAAAAAACACAAACAAAACAACAAATAAAAACTGTTCTGAACACATTTCCAAAGAAAACACAAATCCAAAGCAGGGCAGTGTAAAAAATGCTGACTCACATCTATTATACATAGCAATATCAGTCAGAATGTGTAAGAAAAAGGCCACTGTAAAATCTGACAGAGTATTTATTTAGCTGCATTAAACCAATTCCCACTTAATGAAATGGGAACTACAGTGTACCGAATCTCAAGTGGAACCTTAAATGGTATCAAATGGTATCAGATCAAATCAAGTTAAAAACATAACCAAAACCCCCTGCAGACATTTAAGAATCTAGCTAACTCAACATGACAGACAGGCAATGGGACAAATCTATCAGCTGAAATGGGTAACCACTGGGCTGGATCCACACAGAACAAGAGTTGTCAGCGCAGAGAAAAAAGCAGCCAAACTGAGTGGAACACATTAGTAGGTAACCAGCCCAATGAGGTTAAACTCTGGAGGTCGTCTCAACAGGCAGCAAGGGAGAACAGTGAAAAAAATCTACACCTGGTTTAGAAAGGAGGTTGACATTAGTCACTGTTATATTATCTCCTGGAGGAGCCTTTTTCTCCACTGTCTATGAAATCCACCTGGGATATTAATCATCCGATGAAAGTTAAGTTGTACAAATAGGTCCTACGGGTAGTTGCTACACAAGATAACAGGAGACCAATGTCCAGTGTAAGGAGATGAGATATGCAGTAGAAATAAGGCAACAGGTAAGCAATGTATTTATTACACTAGAGTTAATACAAAACACTCTCATGAGCTAGCTAAAGTTTCTCTTCCTTTAGCTCTAGGCTCAAATACTTGCTCTGTAAGAAAACAGAGATGCAATATTCAGTACATAAATGAGAAATGCTCAGCAGTTAAGCAAAATATAATCAGCTTTGCTTGTTAGCTGCAAGATGGGCCAGAAGGAATAAAGCTGTTCATGGCCATTCCTTGAAACACTTGGTCAACGCCAGATTCACCAAGCCTTGAGAAAAGACAAGTGAAAAGCAGACAGAGAAATACTGAATCTCTGAAGCCCTGCAAGAAGTTAAAAAACATGAGGAGTCATTCAGCATGGAAGAACCAGTAGGGTTAGTGATATTACAAGTGAGAAGGAAAATATGTAGGGCCAACACAGACTTGAAAAGACAGCAAATAGTCTCCCTCTTAAACAGGCTTGTGCATTCACACAGGCAATTATCATCTTAAAAGGGGGGACCCCTCTGGACTCAGAAAGAGAGAACTAAGCCAATCTGCCACCAGGTTAGACCAAAACCATTACTTCAACTACCAGACAGGGACAGCTCTACTCATCCCCTTCACAAGCCTTTTTTTCTAAGGAAAGGAAAGAAATGGCAACCCAGTACAGTAAGAAATTCAGTTAATAATGTCTTTGCTCTCTAAAGGTGTAGTCAGAAACAGCACAAGGAAACCAAATAGCCCACAGGTTCTCAACAACAACAGGTGAAGAAAGCTTCATCTTCAGAAGCTTCAGCATCAGGAGTTTATCGTGCCATCCTTTTACATGGCACTATCATTTAAGTTTCTTCCTTTGTTCACTTTTCTTCACATTTATTCCTGTGGATATCTACACAACCTTTCTACCATTGATAAATAAAAGAAATGCTATCAAAACACAGTTCTGCAGCCATCATATCCACAACTGGGACATAAGGCTGAAGACTGGCTTTCAGTTCTTAATCATGAGTGATGGGCCTGTGATTAGCTGAGGAACTTGCAATCACTCCAGTTATATCATGTACCTCTCAGTTGCTCTCTCCTGTCCACATCTCTTAGGAGAAACAACCCCGTCAGACAGGACCAGGGAGACAGCAGCAGCTTCTGCAGCTATCACACTAAGATACACAAAGCATCGTTAATTACAATGCAATCAAAGTGCAAGTCCCTAAGCTCATCACTTCCACTACGTACAAATGAGATTTTCTGTTACCATGAGCTCCTTCTATTAGCTTATGTCACCTCCTGCAGCACCTCATGTGCAAATGTGATAAGAGCACTTTACAGGTTGACAGTTCAAGTTAACAAGTATAGAGAAAATAACACGACAAGCGGGTGGAAACGACACAAGTATCCTCCTGGTGAGCTTAGACCCCTAATAGGGCTTGGCAGCTTTCACCTACAAATGTAAACGATGAAAGATGCCAAACTGAGAAATGCACCATCTTTTATTTCTTTTAAATTCAGAAAATAACTGCAAAGAAACAGGAGTTTGCAGTGAATAGCTGCAGTGGGAGATAAGCACCAGCATCACCTTTTTAAAAACCAGCTTTACAAAAAAGTTGATAAATCACATATGTATCTTTAATTTTTCTGATCTATTACTACTTTTCCAGATTTTTCAATGTGTGAATGATAAATAGCTTACATTCTGCTTGTGTTGGTTAAAAGCACATAACAGCAGGGAGATGGGCTGCTAAAAAACTACATTAGCAGAATTGTTGCAAGCATGATTGACTAAAAAGCTAGGAAAACCAAGGTTTACTAGAAGAGACAGTATCTTTTACCAGAACCAGTTTTAGCTAGAAAGAGCAGACACATTTCCTAGACACAAACACTTCTTCCAAGATAATTACTTATTACCTAAGGAACTGGCCCTGAAAAGGATTTCTGTGACAAAAGTTTGTCCATTTTTTTTCCCTCTGTTTCAATTAGACTAATAAATTACATTACTTGTACTGCTCACATCTTTCTGCACCATGCTACAGTACATCCTTTGACAAAAATAAATATCCCTTCACAGCATCTGTGGAATTCAGTGCAAGTGGATGACAGATGAAGAATACTCATCTAAAGGCTGACAGACAAACAGTTATGATCAGCAGCCCTTCCACAAAAATATATATGTGGCCATCAGACAAATAAAAACTATTAAGAACAACAGCAACAAAGAAAATCCAAAGCAAATTATTCCCCATAGCACACTGGAATAATTTCCTATGGCATCCTACTGAGCTACAACAGGACTCCTGCTTCAATGAATACAACTGATAACATGAAATGTGTGTTATTGCTTACACCTTATTTTCTTTAATATATATATATATATAGCATATATAAGTTGCATCAGCCTCAGAGGAAACAGCAGTGGAAAATTATCAATTCTGCACAACTTTACAAAGAGCCATTCTCTTCACTGAGCAAAATGCTTTTATTCATATCATTTGCATGAGTAAACATCCAGGTTCAGTCAATATATCTTGTAGCAAAAAATTTATCTTCTTGGGAGGTGCAAAATGAAGATATTCAGCGCTACTGTAGCTGTCAACTATATATAAAGAGTAGTGCAGGAAGGAGATGGTGAGTTTTGTCTTTCTATATCAGTTATTTTCACAAATATTTCACTTATTTTGTTAGAATCAAACAGGTTGTCTTTTTCTTTTGCTTAACCTACCCTTCCTAAAAAAATTCCATGCAGCCAAGTAAAAATCATAAAACCAATAAAAAGACACAAAATATTTTGCAAAGTAAGATATGTAAAGATCTTAATCTATTCAAATAAAAATAAAATACCAAGGAGGTAGCTTTATCATTTACAAGGAGCTTAACAAACAGAAAAATGCCACTTATTAGAAGATGGACTTAAGTCTAGGTACAGAAGACAAATTGAGGCCTAATGACTGTAAGTTAAAACACAGCTACCAATAATTTAAGAATCAGGCCTAGTTTTTTCAGTCTGTTTTTGTTGGTTTGGTCCATTGGCCATTGCTCAGTTTGCTTTGTTGTTGGTTTTTTTTTTAATATATCTCACACCTCGGGAATAACCTAGCAAGTGAAGTCACATTTATTCCATCGCTTCCTATTTTTCATATCCTTACTCCAACAGAACTCATTTTCCTTGACCCAGAGCTAACTGGTAGCCTTTTCTGACTAGTCATATTCAAAAGGTCCACCAGAGAATCAAACGGTCCTCTCCAGTTCTAAAAAATTATCCAACTTTTTTTCCTATTGAAACCTGTGGGCACATGCAGGCCAGGAACGTGTTTGATATACACATACACACACAAGCAAATGCTCTGTTCTCCTCTACTCTGCAATGCCAATATCTCTTTTACTTCAACACACAGAGGACACAGTGCCCGGACACAGCACTGCCACTTTACCACCAGAACTCTACTGAAACAAGAACACAGAAAACAACAAAATAGCCTGGGTTTTGGTCCAGAAATAGTGTTAGTAAAATAATTTCCAACAGTGAGTCTAAGAAGAAAAAAAAAAAGGCTAAAATAAAAGGTTTCTCAGGCAATATTCACAGATAAACACATATTGTTTGAAATTTGACATATAGCTATTCCCTATAAATACCTATTAGCAGTAATAGGTAATTGGCTATTGCTAGTGGGCAAACCTTGTATGTAGCAACAGAGTATCAAAATGGAACTCAGGTCTTAAATTAAATCCTAACTCATGTTAGGATCTGCTAAACCCTTCTGTTCACCTCAAATATGAAAATAGCTTACAATACATTTATGCAAAAATGTTCTCTCTCTACCTTTGAAATATGCAGAATCAATGAAAATTGGAATTTCTTTTATTTGCCAAACAATTCTAAAGCTAAACAGAGCCCTTGACAGATTCTGCACAGTTTGCTCTATTTTTGGAAAATGGATAGTTTGCCATCACAACACAGAGGCAGAAAAAATAAGTTTGTTCACCACCTATTAAAATATGCAACAACGATCAAAGTATCTGATCATGAAAAAGTTTTTATTTGCCATTAGGAACATTGGCTTTTCTTTCTTTGTAACAACAACCAGGCTCACAAACAATTTAGTTTTGGCAGTTTCATGTGCTAGCTCCAAAATGGAGCTCCATTAAACAAACTGAAATGCATATTAGAGGGACAACAAAGCATCCTAAAACCTTTTTAACAGACACCCTGCTGCATGGAATTTTTTAAAAAATAAATATTGAACAACAAGAGATATCTTTGAACTCCTCTGGTTAATAGACCTTACAGGCCTCCTAGTGAGCAGCAATAAATATGCCTAAAGAAATCAGTGTATCACTTCATACCATTTAATAATGCCACAATTGCTTTTGTTATGCAGACTGTATAGACGGGTGAATGCTATCTGAGAGCAAGCAAAACCATGCATTCACAGTGCTTTTCTTTTTTGTGTTAGTCAGCATAGCATCCGTGATTCAGTCCTATTCTCTTCCACCTGTAGGTCCTTCCAGTAGACAGCTGAGTCCACTTGAAGCATCCAGATAGAATAGTTCAGCATCCACTTTCCCAACTGAAGTTATTAAAACAAACTACTGTGATTCATGAACCATGGTTGAGTGGTTGAGCTATTCCTTTCACTTAGGTTCAAGATTTTTATTCATGTATCTGTATCTCTTTGAAATAAAAACCTCACAAAGACACCAACATGCTGAGATTCAATGTCTCATCAGTGACTAATACTGGCAATGAAGAATCCGACATTCACAAACCTCCATTCTAAATCTGTCTGTTCTGACAATTTCATTTGCACAAATAAGCTTTGTTGCTGCATCTCAATGGAATATTTTATTCTTGGTTTTGTGTCTGGGCACAGTAAAGTAAGAAGGACATTTTACTTTCCTATTATTATTTATTATCAATATTCTGTTATTAGATCTGGTCGTATCTTCTTACTAAACTGCTGCTTTGAGGAATTGATTGCTGCATCCCTTCTCTTCTTAGAACCTAAAAAGCAGTATGAATAGCTTGACAGTTTGTCTGTGTAGAGATAGTTCTGTCACTGATGATGATCTGGCTTTGTTTAAAAGATGCAGAAATTTTCCCACTGCAATCAGATCACAGTTGCAGTCCACTTTTTTTAGTAAACTTTAGAAGTGATTCAGTATAAAAACAAGTTAACCTATACATGACTTGATAGACTGAGAACTAACTTCCGTTAGGCATTTTACAACATCAAACACACATCCTTAACATGTGCCTGGGAGCAAGCAATATCTGAAGTCCCATCATGAGAGTGTCTTATGTTCTTTTATTAATTTGTCTTTCTGCATAATCTTTAATGATTGCACACACTTCCCCTAGCCTAGGAATGGGGAATACAAAGGATATCCCGAGCTATGAGGAAAGCAAAAGTTATGCAAAAGCTACAGAAAAAAAATCTGTATCTGTGATGATTAGTTTAACAGTGTAGGAGTGAACAAGGCATATTAATTAGGCATCTCAGAAAAACTTTGTGTTTTAACTTTAACCAGAGCCAACACAAATGGAAATTATAGGCATAAATTTTTATTCATAAAGATGCAAAAATATTCCTTTTCCATTTTTTCCTTTTTCTACAGGCTGAGAGAAGGCAAAGTGTTTCAAAAGAAAAGATATAGCTTTGATAACAAGATCAAATTGCTTTCACCATGTCACATATGTCCTTAAAGAATAAAGACAAAAATGACAACTTTTTATTCTCATTTTCATCAGAGGAAAAACTCTGCTGAAATGTGACTAATGAAAATACTTAGACTATTGTTCATACTGCCACACTTTCAGCAGGAAAATTGCATTACTTCCCTCTTCCAGCTGAAATACCTGACAGGTTTGCACCAACAATGCATATTTCACAGGCTGCTGCATTTTCTTCTGAAAAACGTCCCCTATAGGGAATAGTCATTGAAGATAAAACTAACTCCTGAATTTCAATGTTTCAGGTAACAAAAGGATTACAAATTTCTCTTGACAACCAGTTCTGTAAGCTCTTGACCTCATTAGTTCCCAACTTCTCCCTCAATTCCTGCCTAATTTATAAAAATATAGATAGACTCTCCCATCTTTCCAGCTTAGTTAACTGAACTACTTCCCAACGTTTTAACTTTTAGATCTCAGAGCATACCCAAAAATTTCTCCTGAACTTTTTTCCTTCCCAATGCTTCACCTCTTCCACAGTACCTGCAGTGAACTCCATCCCATTCTTAATCACAGTTTTCTTAAATTTAACTCCTCCTTTCTTATCATCACTTCATAACCCCACCCATTTTCTAATGGAAACAGCCCAGCCTCCAGTAAGCCCTGCCCTTCATTCTCCTTGCTTCTCTCTGGATCAGGTTCTCATTTTCCCTACTGCACTTCCTCCACTCCAGTAAGTAGACAGATTTCAAAAGTTGGCAAATTTAGAAAGATGAAAGTCTTCCAGGATAACTGTCTTCCAAGTCCACAGATTTATAAAGATAATTTCATCTAGTTAAGTGTTCCCTCCCACTATTTACTCATGTTGCTTCACATAACAGAAGTTTCACAATGCTTATTTTGGGATAGTTTCTTCAAAATATACTCCCAACACTTGCAATCATTTTGGTTAGAGTGACTAAGTCAAAACTGTTGGGTTATACTTTTATCAACTAAAAGATGCCAAAACAAGATGACAGCAGACTTCTGATTTTTGGAGCAGTCAAAACTAACCTAATTTCCTTAGATAGTAAAAAAAGAGTTATTCAGTGAAGAATCTTATAGGAGTCATTTTTAGGAGACATGAGGTCTGCAGCAGTGCTGCCTGTTCCACAGCATCAGACATCACAGGGTGGGTATGTGGGAGCAACTTAAAACACATATGAATTTAACAAAATAAATTCAGAAAAACTGAAGCCCTTTTTATCTGAGATATCTGTCTAAGCAACAAAAATAGACTTTAGTGAATAACCTTCTATTAGTTTTCAATTGATTAAAACTTCCCATCCTGTTGCAGATGTTCAAGATCCCAAAGCAGTCTGTTACTAAACATCTTAACTTCCCTCCTCAGGTTTTCTTTGGTATCAAACAAGGCATTTTGTGTCGTGCAATGAATTGCTCCACCTATTACTAATGACTGCTTCTCAAGTACCAACATTCCTCTGATTGCAAATCAGCTCCAGATCATAACAGCTATCCAAACTGTTGATGCAAATATAAATCTTACACATTTATCCAACGTTAACATTCTTCAAAACCCAAAAAAGCCTCTCACAAAACAAAATCAGAGAATGTTTGTTACTTTATCAAGAATTCAAATACAAAATACACATTCTAAGTGCAATAATTTGGGAAGTTTGTGCTGTTTGGGGGACTGTGTGCAGTTTGTTCATGAAAACATCTACACAGTTATGAAAATTTTACAAGATAGATACTAAGTTATGCACCAGGTCTACGTTATTTCAATTAATTTTATTAGTTTTAATGAATGAATGCTATGAATACAGAAAATTATCTCAAAGGCAACAAAATCTGGTTTACCACCTCATTCCTTTCCTGAATGATATACTGTTGCCCACTCCTTCATTAAAAGATGAATTAATCTAGATAAATATTCCCAAACCTGATTTCCATGTATCAAATCACAAAGCACTATCCTTAGTCTTTTATGAGCTAGCACACACTTGACTTTAAACCAGAAAAATCTCCTGTTCTAAATGACAAGCTTCAGGTCCACAGCTAGTTTTCCAGCCCCTGTCAAGTCCTTAATCCAGGGTTCTTCTAGTATTGTCTCCAGCAACACACTTGCAAGAAGGACTGCAAATATAAATGACCTAACAAGTGACCCAACAGAATTTCCATTTCTCACCCCATTACCTTCTTTTTATCAATCAAAGGGCTCAAAGGCCTGGAAGAAGCACCCGACCCTGAATTGCTGTAGCCTGGGGAAAAAAAATACTGTATTTATTCTGAATTTATTCTCACATAAGCAAAAGAATACAAGTAGGCAGCTTATAGGAAAGCATTCCAACACTCACACTACAGAACCATTTATGAACACACTGAGGGACCCACACAGCAGGAAATAATGTGCATAAGAAAGGACAAGGGCAAAATTAGTCACTCTAAGAACAAAGCCAGGGCAATGTTCCATTTTTATTGTCATAAAAAATAAATGAGGGAAAACTACCTATGAAGTATCTGACCTAAAAGATGATAAACCCAAGATACTGACTTCTATTCACCAGTCATAAATTTCAAGTTCAGTGAATCAGCTGTCCATTAACTGTCGCCCTTAGAAAACTCCTCTAAAAATTTCAGTTTTCCTATTGTATGTATTACTTGCATAGGCTAACCCAAGAAGATAAATACCACAGCTGCAAAAATACTGCTCATGCTCAGAGCATCCCCCAAGATAAAAGACATGACTCGTCTTCTAGGGCATAGCAGACATTCAGTTAAAAGTAATTTACCTTCTTTACCTGAAGAAGTACTTTCTTTTACCAATACTGGATAGCAAGATTTTTTACTTAAGTATTACACATTGCATAAAGGACCCTACTTTATTTAAAAATCAAGTGTAATGAAATACAGACATTGGATCAGCCACAGTAGTTCAAATAACCCTCTAACCTATCTCCACCAACAGTAACTTCCATGTTCCCCTGACCTTTGTACTTCTGAAGGGAAGCGATCCCAGGATGCAGGCAGAGTACATCGGGTTTTAGCACCTCCTCCAGTTTTTTCAAAAACACTTTTTAGTCCTGTGGCCTCTCCACCCTCTCACATTTCTACTTCCCACCTGCCATCACTGGATACCACAGGAACTCCTCCTTTCTCTAGCACACCTGCTCCATGAAGTAGGATGGGGAAATAAGAGACAGTATGAGCACATGGGGATGATCCCAGTTCCTGTGACTTTACAATTTCTGCCCAACACAGCACATTTGCAGGCAGAATGACTGCATAGAGCCCACAGGCACAGCAAATTAGTTGGGAGCACAGTGGGAGTGTCAAGGGAGCTCTGTTTAGAATTCCCTTTGGCTCCCTATCCCTCAATACTGGATTCATCTCTTCCCACTATCAAAGGCCTTTGAGCATCTAACACACAAGGGTGGTCATGGGTGACATAAAGACAGAGCCAGACTCCTCTTAGTACTGCCCAGGGAATAGAGAAGTGCAAACTGAAATACAAGAAACTCAAGAAAAAGCTTTGTTCTTTTTTTTTAAAACTAAATCTGGACAAACACCTGGACCGGCTGCCAAGTGAGGCACTGGAATCTCAGAGACACTCTAAATCCAACTATACACATCACAGGGTGTAGGGATGCCATCTCTGACCCTGATTTGAGCAGAGGTGTTGAACCAGATCATCTCCAAAGGTGTCTTCATGCCATCAGTGACTCTGTTTCTCTCCTAATATTGATTAATGTACTGTGAGAACATTCCTTAGATTTTTCACAGAATTTTTTCATCCTTGGTAAATCCCTGACCTCTCTTACAGGTCCACAGCACAACAAGCACTGAGCAGAAGGTAAGTATCTTCGGCACAAACAAGCTAATTCTTTGATGGTGGCACTATAGGTGGTGACAAAGATTTTAGTGGCTCACATGCACAGACTGAGTGGCTTACTTCAAGCATAACAATTTTGCTGCAGCATTCACTTGTATTCAGAACATGGAAAATATGGTAATGAACAGGAAAGTAAAATGTAAAAATCATAATAAAATAGAAAAATAACCAAGCTGCTTTTGTTTGACAAATATATCTATCTATTTAAACAATATTGATCACTAGGGTGTATTTTAACATATTTCTGTGCAGAAAAAAATCTTTCTCTTCATGTGGAAAAATAAATCGATAAAAACATTATCTACTCTAAATAACGAGCAGTTTCAGAATAAGCTATCTTTTACATGAACCAGCAAAACTATTTGGGGGATGTAGTAAGACTAGCACAAAAGTATGTTTTGTTGGAAAAATCCATCAACTGCCTGTGCTTTACACTTACATTTTGAGCTTCAATGTTTTTCTGAAAAATATTAAAACAGAAAACTAAACACAATGCTACAGGGGACACCTACCTATGGTTTTAGAAGTTCAGTGTCCTATAAATTAGTTGAGACAACACTTAGAGCAAGTAATCCTACAAGTCTTCAGAAAAAAAAATATCAGATATCCAATTTGTACTGGTTTTGGATGGGACAGAATTAATTTTTTTCATATCTGCTTGCTTTTATGGTGCTGTATTGTGGATTTGTGACCAAATCAGTGTTGTCAACACAGCAAGATATGCTTTAGTTATTGCTGAGCAGGGCTTGCACAGTTGCCAAGGCCTTTTCTGCTCCTCACACTGCCCTGCCACTGAAGAGGCCAGGAATAAGCTGGAATTTGGAGGGGGCAGAGTTGGTACAGCTGACCCCACCTGACCAAAGGGGTCCAGCCATATGATGCTGTGTTCAGCGGTTCAAGCTGGGAAGGAAGAAGGAAGGGGGAATGTTGGCACTCATGACATTTATCCTCCAAAGTACCCATTAGGTATGACAGAGCCCTGCTTCCCGGGTGATGGATGGATGGATGGATGGATGGATACCTGTCCACCCCCAGAAACTACTGAATGAATTCCCTGTGTGCTTTGCTTGTGTGTGCAGCTTTTGCCTTCTCTGTTAAACTGTCTTTATCTCAGCCTGCAAGTTTTCCCACTTTTACCCCTCCACTTCTCCTCATCCTGCCAGAGAGAGTAAGCCAGCAGCTGAGGGGTGCAGCTCACCCACTGCAGTTAACCCATAAAAGCACAGAAAGAACTAATGCTGTTCTATATTTGCTACACACCAAACACATCCACCCACTGCCATGATGATTCTGGGATTTAAAACAGCTAAGAGCTCTACCTTCTACCTATATTAACATAATTCAATTTAAATAATTACTCCCATGTTAGATTAACAGTTTACTCTTTTCTGGGACATGGTTATGTCCTTAAAGAAGAGCACAGAACATTACAGCATAAGCATTAAGTCACATCTAAATTGATTTCTGTTAGTCACTTGATCTCAAGAATTAATTCAAAGTGTTTAACAACTACAATCTGATTTTCACAAGCCCTTCATTTGTTAAGAAACACACACTATACTACACTACAGACATGAATTTCCCACACGGTAGTTACCCAAAAAGCTTCTAGTTGAGTTGACCTAAAAAGCACAGCCAAAATGCTTAAATCTCTATCTGCCATTTCCATTTTTTTATCCTATTAGTATGTGAAAGGCACTTCCTCCACACTGAATTAGGAATATAAGGCTCAAATTATTAAGTACCTATAGTCAGCAGTTTATTCCTATCTAGATAGAACTGCTCAGCCTTATAGTACCAAAGTATTCCTGACAGTTCTTGCTTTAAGTGGCTTCCACAGTTTCCTTTCAGAAAGGAGCAAAATGCCAAATTCATTGCAAAAAGAGAAATTTTGTTACGTTAGTACAAATCTAGTTATAAATTAATGCTGTCAAGTCCATTTCTCATGAAGGGTGTACTGCTGCCTTACAGAGTTTGCTTGAACAGTTCAGTAACAATTGATGTTCCTAAATATTCTCCCTCGAGAAGCCCAGCGTAGCAGAGATGAATTTGAATTAAGCAGAAATATCATAATTCAGTGACAGAAAAAGAATGGCACATCTATTTTAATTAAGACAAGCTTTTATGAACACCACAGATACCAGAGATAATACACCCTATAGCAAGCTAAAAACAGGTTGTAGCTTTTAGAGCATACATAACATTGCTACTTCTAAAGAAGGTTGTACAGGAAGACAAAGAATTGCATGCATTTTGCTTACCTAGTTCGTATTTTTGCAACAGTCTTGACATATCTGAAAAAGGCTTTTTTGTTTGAGGTTTTTTTTCAAACTGAAGCCCTGAGCACCCAAATCCTCCCTGTCACCTTTCATTCACTGCTTTGCCAGGGCAGGCTGTTAATGCATTAATAATTAATGCCATTCTGTAGGAGAGTGTACCCCATTAGGTTTTCTCAGGTCTTTACAGGTGACATTTATGAGTCACAAAAAACAGCCACATTCAACTCCACTTTCAAATCTACTCACTGGTCACCCTCTGAAATTCATTCAACTCGAGTATTTTCAATAGCCATTTCCACCTCATATATTAGCCACACACTGCACAAAAATCACAGCTTCCAGAAGGTCAGTGTTAAAGTAACCTCAAGCAAATATGAAAATTACCTCAATTCTCTCTAGACTAGCAGTGAACCTAGTCTGATTCATATTCTGTGTTTAATCACACATCAGCAAAATATCATACAACTCAGAGAAACATAAAAAACATGTTAGCCCTTATTCATGTACATTCACTGAAGTCCATGGGGGCACAGGACCCCGTTGTTTCTATCATGATGTAGCAACTGGATTAAAACCATTACTTAATAATAATAAGAGTACTCAGGTTATATTAAAAATAAAGTAATCTGTGAGAAGTAACAAGCACACTTTGATGAGAGACAGACTTGGATACAGCCTAATAAGGTACAATATCCAACACAGGAAGAGATTTGAATATAGTGATTTTGATAATTGCTCCATCATTGTAAGTACCATTTCTGAAGCGTACTAGAAACCTGACTATTAACTGCTAAGTCACCACAAATCACTTAGGTAACAAAACTGACATAGAGTTACACACACTCAATATCCAGGGCACCAGCCACAATTCAGACACCAGCTGCTAACTGGATAATTATCACAGATGTTCTGGCCATAACACACTTTTATTAGCAACCTCTGCTTTGACTATCTGCTCCCTTCAGACACACTTGGAGTCTCAAATACCTGCAGTTTATCTTTCTTTTGCAAGCATATTTCTGTGTCAATCATCTACCTTTATTCTATATTCCCAAAATGTCAGATGGCCCCCTCTACACTAAATTAGCAAACTATTAATTGTTTTTTATTTAATGTTTAACTAACATCTTAAACTACTTCCACTATCAAATTGAATTCCTGCTCATGAAATACTGTCCTGTATTCTGATACTGGGTTTAAATTTACTGCTCCTAATTTATGCTGTAAGTACATTTACTGATATGTTTGGTACTTGGAGCATCCTCACATAACAAGCACAGGATAAGTGTGAGAAAAGGGGGTTTTTGGCTAAGCATCAGCACTGGATGGATAAGAAAAAAAAAAAGCTCAGTAAAAACCTTAGTAATACAGTACCAGCATGCATCTTGAAAAATTATCTTTAGGCAAGGCAAAAAAGTAAAGTGAAAATTGAGAAAGGAAATGAAGCAAATTTCGTGGCAACTGTAGTTACCCCAAGTGCATGATAGGCAGCATGGGAGAAAACATGAATGCAATTATTGGTCAGCTTGGCAACAGGGTCACTGTTAAAGCTGAGGGGGAAAAGGCTGGGATGCCCTTAAGCCTCAAAAGTCTTTGGTTTTATATCTAATATATAGGAACCACAGGAAAGATGCAAAGAAAGAAATGGCACAGTCAAAGCAACAACCTAAAAAGTAAGTTGTGTTGCTCTAATTGGGCTGGCACAAGTTGGCAAGGCTGCTTTGCTCCGGCAAAGGAAGCTGATGATGCAGCACTGAGGGCAAGCACAAAAGTTTTTACCTGCAAGGGTGAAAAGTTGAAGCTGAATTTAAGAAGCAAGAAACAGGCAACATTTAGAGAAGATTCAAGTACGAGAAACTGAAAACTGTGCTGAAGAGTGCCCAGAGAAACATAGTCCTGCAGAACAATGTTCTGCACTGAGACAAAAAGTCGAAAAATAAGGCTTTTTTAGTTAAGGAGTACATATGCTGATAGACAGGTGTGCGCAAGGGAGCAACTGTAAAGACAAATAACTATTTTCCTTGTAAAGAATAGCAGAGAGGCAGAAGGGCAGATTTGCAAGAGCCAAATGTAAGCGGGCAGTCTTGATCCACTGCACATATGCAGTCATATTTCTAGACGGAGTGAAAACACATGTATACATACAGCACAATATAGCTCATGTCTTGAAAATGGGCAATGTGCTCCCACCATTCTCTCAAGTTTGTTTTTTTTAACTTGAAGTAATGCACAGTTACTTCCATTTATATTATCCTTCATGACTATCTGGTTTTAATGACTTTAATTTGCTAGCATTTGAAAATCTCTATCATACATTAAAAAAATTTACCATTTTGTCTCTGTGCTGATAAATGTGACATTCAAGATACTCACCTTTCCATATTAGCCACTACAATGAGAAGTGATGGATAATTGTTTCTCATACACATCCAACTTTCTCTTAGTTCCAAGTACTGTTACACATAAGTCTTTTTTCCCTGCTGTTCTGTCTCTTAATCCTCTTAAAGAACTTACTTAGAGTGATTTCGCGGTCTTATCTTATTTTTTTTTTAATGTGGTAAATCTAATTCTCATTGTGTCAACTATCCAAGTTTACATTCTTTTTATTGGTCTTGCAGGACTGCATATTTCAGACCATTCAGGTATTTGCCTGTGCTGATTCACATTTTTCTTTGTTTTTGTCTCTCTTACATGTTGGAAAAGAAGAACCTCCTAGGTAGAAACAGCAGGTGAAGCGTAACTCCTACCTTCTGAGGCATAGCTAACTAGTCTATATCTTATGTCAAAAGATTTAAATTTGCTAACTCATGAGTTCACTGTTGGAGCATTACAATGACCAGAGTTTAAACAGCAATATCCATCTCTTTAAACTGCATCACTATCAATACTTTTCATTTTGAAAGGTTCTATCATACTGCACAAGCTAATAACATTAAACTGCTCAAACACATATCCTGAACTGCAGTGATCGCTCTCCAAAACCATTTCTGGTAAAATGGTGCCCTCTTGTAGCAGAAATCGGCCACTGCAAGAACAGCAGCTTCGTAAACACAATTGAGAATCCAATTAAATCTCAAGCGTTTATTTCTCATCATTATTTACAATACTACGAAATTGGCACATTTGCAAAATTATTTTCAAAGATTTTTTTCTTCCCTAAATTTCATTTACAAATAGCATTGGTCTTAGCCAGAATATAAATTACTTTCAGCACCTCACAAGTTAGTTAAGGTCGCTCTTAGGGGAAGCAGTGGCTTTGTAGGTTGATACACATTCCCAGTATTTAGGAGGTCAGTCTACCCAAGCTTTTACCTTTCATCCTTGAAACAAGAATTGACAATTATTCATGAATACTCTGCTGAGCAAGATGTTTAGGATAAAGAACAATTCCTCAGATGCTAATTTTTTTTTTTTTACTTTCTGCCTCCTGTGAGAATCTCGCACCCCTTCAGCAAGACTTTCTGGCTCCTCACTCCCAGCCCCTCAGCAGAAGCAGTTCACACTGCCTGCCAACAAGAAAAAGAATACAAACAGGGGCAAAGATACAGGTACACAGTTTCTTCAGCTCAACAAGACTTCAAGGTGATGCCAGAAAAACGGCAACCGCACCCCAGCCATTTGCTCAGTGCCACAGAACAGAACTGCACAGCAATGCCGCCCTTGCCACAGGGGCCTCTGCTCTCCCCCAGGGATTTGCCATCCATTAAATGTCTGTGGCTCATTTTCCTCCAGAGCTGAACAAAACTAATAAAGGCAGCAATGTGACTCATGTAGCCACATAACAAAGTTAGGTTAAGGCTTTTTATAATACTTTGTGTAGTAATGCTACTTCTTTACCTAGTATTTATTCTTCATTAGTATCATTCATTGGCAGCAATCTGCTACTGTGGTATTAAACAGGAATTGATTGTGACAAGTATTTTGAAGAGGCCTTTTTATTGTTCAAATATGTATTATTATGAACATTCAATTTCTTGGGTTTTTTTTCTTTTGCTTCCAGAAAACTCTGGTTTATTTTTTTTCTTCTGTGTGTCTGTGGGGAGGAGAGGGTGCAATGAGTGTTTTCAGGTTTGGTTTTCGTTTGATTTACCTCCTAAACCTCACTTTTTATTAGAAAAAACTCATATTTTCTTAAGATAGGAAGATAATATCCACATGTATTGAGGGGAAAGCAGGAATAATTTTACCTTCACTCATGAGCATGCTCTCTAATCTTGTTTTAGAAGTCCTTGGTCTGTGACTGTAATACCAATAAGCATAAGCAAATCATGTCAATCTGTGGACAACCTTGCTAATGGCAGTGGGGGGAAAAGCTCATAGATTTCATAAACAAAACACAAAGAAAGGATCAGATTACCACCTAGTCTCATCCACACTTTGCCTACTTCCTGTTGTTCCTGGATTATCACCTTTTCACTTCCATCATTATTACAGAGCTAAACAGAATGAAGTGCTACAGCATCAGTGTAACCTAGTATTTAAATAAACACAGAGATCTAACAGCTTGGGTGTAACAACCCAAAAAAGGTTCACAAGCCTGAGACAGGGTTAACCAGCATTTTATGGCATGAACTCCATCTGTGTAATGCTTTACATGAAACAGCATCTTTAAATACCATCATCTTCTTTCTGGCTTTGAAAAATTACCTGTTATTCACTGATATTTGGATGCGAACTTCCTGCAAAAACAGAGAAACTTGAAAAGCTCCATGCTTTAATAGCACAAGCAAATGACTAACACGTATCAAAAAGAAACTCTTCCCAGAAAGTGTGGCTATTCATAGCGCCACACCCTGCAAAAAAATACTTTTAATATCTGAGGCTGAGCCTGGATCACATTTTGGAAGCCTGAGACATTTCCTGACCTCTTTACTACTGTTAATCATGAAATCACTGCTTTTCACTATAGCTATACCAATCAGACAAAAACATAATGTGGGAAATAAAACTCACCATGCTGTTCATTTTGGAAGAGGAGGAGCTTGCTCTCTGCTTCCTTAGGCTGTTAAGCTCTTCAGCATTTCCATCCTTTGGTTTTATGATCAGCCGGCTGCCCCCAGCAGTTCCTTCTGAAGAGGACCTCAGGCGTTTCTCAACAAATCTGCCTTCCCGATACGGACTGAGGCTATTGGCAAGATCGACTGCAAAGAGAGGAGCAATCAGTAATTGTTACAGGGAATTGCTCTCTACAAATATTTTCTTTGTCAGAACATTGCTGTGCTTGAAATAATTACACTGAAAAGAAATCACATGAGAAATGTTCTGTGGAAAGCAGACCATACTTACCTAGAAAAAGGCATCACCTGGGCCCCCAGGTCACTGTTCAACCCCAAAGACATGTATGCTCAGCACGCTACAGCCCAGTCCAGTATTCCTCACAGGATCTAGAAAGACTCCTTGCTACATCCTTTTCTTTCTCCCCTCATCATAGGACACTTCCAAATTGCTGAAAGTAAAATCTACCAGAGAAACTATCACTTGTCCAGTGATGCCAAAACCCAACCTGCCTTACCCTATGCTCAAAAGGCCAGCCCAGCTTTTCAAGGGTCAGGTGACAACTTTGTTACCCCTGGCATGAGACTGGAATGCACATCGGTTTCCATTTCTCTTCAGCCTTCCTAGTTTAGCCTTACACCTCTAAACTCAGCCTGCAGTCAGCGGGAAAATCCCAGACCAGTTAAAACAATAACACATCAGAAAAGAGGAGAAAAAAAAAAAAACATTTTGACATGTTAGGGCAAATTTAGAGATGGGGAAAGATAAAAGTGTAATACCATAATAAATGTCACACGTACAGAAAATCTTATCTTCTTTTGCATTTTGCAAGAGAAGAGACATTTTCTCTAAGACTTCTCAAAAAAATCTTATCACATAAAAATATATCAAGGTATACGAAGAAATAGATGGCACATCAAACCTGCTCATACATTAATGTCACATTCACAATGCTATCTAGAATGATATCAGCTATGAGACCAGGTACAGAAGAGGAAAATATCTATTACCAAAGAAAATGCACAGAAATATTTTTTATTCACGTCTAGGTTTAAATACTGTTTTAGAAAATCAAATGTTCAAACTAGTCTGCTTGCAACAGGTATTAAGTACTTATAACCATATCTTACTGACTACCATGTAAGCTTTTTCTGTATTTGACTCATTTCATATGGAAGGATTTTATCTTATTTTCAGTGGTTCCTTTGTACACTTGACCAATTTCTAATTTGAAATACATTCTTCACAACACCAAAGGAAAAATATTTTGATCAGCACTAAAGAACCAGAACAATTAATCAACAACTTTTATATAATGCAGTATTAGCTCTATTTTTTCTGTGAACCTGAATCCAACTTACAAAAATCCTTCTATCATGATTTCCATACCTTTTAGCTGCTTTACTGAAATACAGATTAAATATCCAATTGCCAGTGCATGAATTTGAAATGCAGTGCATATTTCTAAACATCTCTCCAAGCTGCTCACTTGGTGTACTGCAGTACACTCTAGAAAGGCAGATTCTGAAATAAGAGCTCATTCACAGATGAAACAATGTGGCAAGGAAGACAAACTGAGTGTTCAGGACCAGTAATATAGATAAATGGGAATATTTTTTCGCCAAAGTGACTGAGGTTGTGAGTGAAAGAGGTGCCCTCTGGTGAAAGCTAATTCAGTGGATTAATTTGACTTTCTATTGCCATTAATGTACAAGATATCCAACTAAGCCTAGCAGGGACTAATAATTCAAAAAGCAAGATTGCTTTTGATTGCTTATAATCTACATGCCTAGATAAATGTCCAAGCAAAATGATGGGTGTGAATTTCTATGAGTTTATACTTACCATCACTCATCTTCTAATACAATCACTACAAGTGCTGTCTTGTTAACTCTCAAATTTTGGCCCACCACATACAGCCTCAGGATCAAGCAATAAAGCACCAATTAAACTGGCTCGAGAAAATAAACTGTCAGAGATAAATGTCTTCTGACAGGTGTCCTTCACTCAAGGGCCTGGTGCCTTATTTATCTGTATCTCTATAGATTGGGATTTCTAGGCACAGTCTTTCCACTTAATCTTGTTAGCACATCCAAATTACTCTTCATAAACTAAAGATCCAGTGTGAAATTTAGATGGTAATTAACTCCCTCAGTTTCACAGATGACAAAATGAGAATTTGGACACTTATTTCAGATGGAAGCAATAAGAGGATATATTGTACTTCGACAAATTATCCACTCTGAGCTACTCTATAACATCTGTTGAATAGAGAAAGTAAGACTCTAGAAATTTCTAAACCCAGATCAATATGAAGCATTATTTCCCATAACCAGACTACAAGAACGTTTGTTTCTTGGGTGATGTTTCCATCCCAAATTATACAACTCCATGGCTCAAGTCCAGAACAGCCATGTCTCAAGAAATCGCAGCTTCAGCCTCTAACAAAAGCTGGGAATCAATACTTCTTAATTAATTTTCTATTAAGCAAAACATAGCCACAAACAGCACTGATGAGTGTTTGCAAACTCTAAAACACAAAACTCAAAAAAAAAAAAAAAAACAAACAACTTTGCCTTTAATCAAAACAGTTTTAGGGGAGGACACAATTTCTACTTTCTCAATTTGATAGCTAGCACTTGCAATTCTAAAGAACACTTCATGACAAAACAATCATTATAGAAGAAATGAGGCCTGCTCCCCCAAGACCCAACAAACTCTGAAAGACCATGAAACGTACCTTTAGGATGGTTTGATTCATAACCCTGTTGTGTTTTAAAGGACTGAGGTTCAGAACATGGAACAGGCTTAGACTCCACTACAGGAATTGTGTCTCTCATGTGCTTGGATGGAGTGCTTTCATCTCTGCTCCCACTCAACCCCCATGCCTTTGGAGAGAGTGTCACTGGTTCTTCACTACACTGTAATATCAAGGTTTCTAAATGTGCATTTTCTGAGTTAATTTTTTCTTTGTGCCTGGCATCATTAATATGCAGTCCATTGGCTTGCAACAGTACTTTTGCTTGATTAGCAATTGAGGTTTTGAATAAAGTACTGGATTCCACACTGCACGAGCTTGCATGACTCACAGGAGATACACCAGCAGAATGGCCAGTACTTTGCACAGTATCTGCCTCCCTGGCAGGAGCAGCAGCAGGATTAAAGAAGATCTGAGAGGTAGAGACGTCGTGGCCAAAATCCTCTGCGAGCAGTGCCCCAGGCCCACTGCTGAGCAGGGCATCAGCCTCTGAGACAGAGTCCTCAGTCAGAGCAACAAAGTCCGAGGGGGTCTGGGCAGCCGTGAGGTCAGCCGAGAGCAGCGGGGACTGCAGGGAGCTGCCCATGCACTCCGTCGTCTCAGCCGAGCAGGGAGGAGACGACTTGGCCATCACAGGTTCACTTTCCACATCGGATTTAACTTCCAGCAAGCACCGGGGCTGCTGCACAGAGGAAACCGACTGACTCTCTGGAACTGGTTTGGAAAATCTGTAGTGTGATGAAAAAGATTTAGTGAGAAGTTTTCGTGTGGACTGTTTGACAGAATATCGGCTTTGTTCTTCTGCAAAGCCTGAATCATCACCCTCATTCTTCCCAGAGCTTATGCAATTGATAAAGACATTCTTATTAGCTGAGGGCTCCTTTCCCTTTTCAAAATCGTCTGTCAAAGATCTTGTTATCTTCTTGTTACGTGAGCTGCCAAAGCCAACTGAATGCCTTCCTCTGCTTTTTATGTGCTCATCTAAGCTGAGTTTTTGAAAAGTGCTAAGAGAGGACTGGGCACCATTTGAGATGTTAACATTTTGACTCGCTGAGTCAGGCTTCTGCTCGCTCCCTTTCTTGTTATGGAAGCTAATGGAAGGAGTGCGGAAAATACTCCGGCGCTTTCCTGTGCTCCCTGAGCTGGAGTTGGTGCTGGATGGGGAGGAGGTGTGGACACCAATGGCATTGGCAGAAGAAGGCGAGGAAGGAAGGGAGTCGTGTCTCCGGCTAACACTTCTCCTGAATATCGGCAACCGAGACACAAGAGTCGATCGTCTGGATCCTGAGTCCCCCATCAGGGCACACAGGGTCCGTGGTTCTTCACAGCCAATAAAATAACCTGGGATGAGAGAAAAATAAAGGAGAAAGAGGAAAGAAGATAAATTACTCAGTCTCAAAGACTCAGATTTGTCAGTCAGCCTAAATACATGAGATGTCAACATCAATTTGTTGCATACACATTACAAAAAACTTTTAGCATTTCATTGCAATGTTCAATAGCCAGCACTAAAAATTGAGCAAAAATGTGGCTCAAAATATTCTATTGACAAAAGATACAATTTTATATACAGTATGGTACAATAATATTTTGTATACTGTTACACTAGGTAATGGTGTAAAATCTAAATGCCAAAAGATATACAAATATACCACCCAAACATCCCTCTTTTTAAGTTGTTCTTATAAACTGGAAGCGCTCTCAAAGGATAGCTGATTTTTCATTGTGTGAATAGAACACATTAATATTTTGTACTTCTGAATACTCTGATTTTTGCATGAAAAAAGAGGATTTAATGTTTCCTATCTTCACTGAACTTTCAGCTGGATTTTAAATACTTGATGTGCTTATTTATTACTTTATGTTAAAGACTATATGTATCACTTTGCAGTACAGAAAATTATGGCATTGCAGTCCAGCCAAAATATGCAACACTAAAAATTCTTCCTGAAGAACTGTAAGTTCAAGGAATTTACTGTCAAAATATGGGATCATGTTTCTAGATTTGAACTGCAATGTTTCCTTTGAACACTTCTCTGAAATCCTCTCACAGCCTATTTGCTTATAATTAGCTAATTTTTCATGGTTTTTTAAATTAGTGAGAAGTGCTTCCAAGCACAGGCACTTAGTATTTTTTAAATAAATATTTAAGCAAAACTTATTTTGATCAGCCCTGTAGATGTACTGGAAGAATACTAATCTTTATGAAATATATAGTTCTATTTCCTTTTTATTCTCATTATAATAAACTACCACTGTGAAAGACAGGACCACAGAGAGAAAATAATAAAAACATATAATCACATGAAAATAAAAATAATAAAATAGTAAAATAAAGTAAAATAAAAATACATAATCACAAGAACACAAGAATCTGTAGGAATTATGCCCCAAAGTAAATTCAAGAGCTACTGGTGTTCAGCACATCAAAATAAACCCCAAGTCATTTGGCTAGAAAATGTATGTCAAATGCAAAAACTAATTCATCTTATGAGCAATTTGTGTTATGTGGTTGCAGCAAGTATCTGTGAGCAATATATATATTAAGATAGTACATACACACCTATATATATGGAAACAGAATATTTAAGTATTAATAAAACTACATATATAACTGTGACAGAAAGGGTAACAAGTAAGTTCAAAGACTGTTTCTACTAGAGACTGGACTTCACTTTTCTGCTGTTAACATTTTTATTTTAAATGCTAATACAGCTCCACTCTGAACATGCAGTGCCAAGAACTACTATTCACAAGCACCAGGAATCAATAAGCAATTCTGTAGTTGAGGATGAGAAAAAAAGCTTTGGAATGGTCACTAATTGCTAGAATTCACTGGTCATCTCTGATGGCAAGCTAAAGCCTGACCTAGACACTGCCCAGGTTTAGTGATTGAAAGCCCAACTTGAATTCAGACTGGCTGGGTCAAAACTGGCAATACAGGAGCACACAGAGTTACCACAATAACTTTACATCTATCAGTGAACTGAAGCTCAGACAGCTGTTCCATTTCACTGACAGATATGAAAGTTTGCATTTAGACCCCTGTGTAAGAGCAACTGCAGGAGGGACAGTGCAGAGAAGCCGAGGCCCTGTGAGCTCCCACAGGAGCTGGGGTTATCCCAGCTTATTCACTTGTCCACAACTCTGGCTACCAAAAATGGGCTTTTCAAAACCACATGAAACTCTCCTTATCCTTCCCCTTAAAGATTTTTGGCTTCTTTAACCAATTCAAGACCCTAACTGTGTTGGGGTTTCTTTACTGTTGTGAATCTCTACATGCAGGCTTGCTGGTCTATATGGATAAGCACATACATGCTATATTTTTACAGATTGTGAGGGTTCTTCCCTGTATTTTAAGGAGAGATCATAATTGCTGAAAAGAAGACTTTAGAATGCAGTTTAATAATAGTAGTAGATGAGCAATGTATTTTTAAAACACATTAAACCTCTATAGACATTTTATGGTTGTATAAAATACTTGCTGCCACTGTTCTCTCTCCTGCCCACAGCTTAAATTGTCACTGAAGAACAAGCCATCCTCGTTTATAACTACAAAATTTTCCAAGCTGAGAGCCAAAGGAAGCAGAAAAGTGAGCAAAAAGCACACTTTCTAACTTGCACTGGTAATACAAAGACTGTGTCTAAATAATAAGAGATTATTCCTAAGGATTGACCCTGAATAAACATAGTCTCAGCCTTCCAGGTGGTAATAAATTTTAATAGAATACATTGCCTCTAATAGCAGACAACAAAATGGCATTTATTCACAGTTGATTCCTCCTTTCCTGTCTCTTGAAGGAAGAACACAAATGAACTGTCAGCATTCCTCTTACTGTTTAAGCCACAGAAATCCTCACCCACAAAATATGAACTAAGTACAATACACTGTTCTTTCTAGGTCTGCAATAGTTATCAGAGTATTTCTTTAAACTTACACCATTGTGCAAATATACCTGTATATATGCATGCCCATGTGCATATATTGTTTGAATGTTGTGACTGTTCTAGTAATATTTTTAATATTAGTAATTCAATAGAATTATATATCATTTATATACACACACATTTTGCACTGTTAAACTGCCAAAGTTTACACTTTGGTACTTAGCACTACGTTAAAACGACAACTTTTCTACTTGCAACACAAGGAAAGGTAACAAGTATTTTAAAATAGCAATACTTTCAGATACTAATGAAATCTGGTCTTCCATTAACTTTTTTGCTTATAGCAGCGGAGTTATAAACTGCCATATATTTCCTATTATGACTAACATAGGAGGGGTTTCCTTTCAGTCTCCACATCTAACATGAGTATTTGTACTTACAACTATACAGCAGTAACCCTGACAGAGTGAAATTCAGTCCAGCTATATCTTGTCTTCAGAAACATTCATTTTCTTTATCTAAAATCCTTGTCCCTGCTGGCATCATTCTTAAAGTCTTCAACAGAGGAAAAAGAAACTAGCAGAGAATGACACCTTTGTTTAGGCTCCTTGTTTAGAACAAAATATATTAGCACATAATGAGAATACTCAAGGAAATCGTCACGCTATTCTGTATGGAGGTTTGAATCTTAATCAAATACACTACCATGACTTTGTAATACTTTTGAATTCTAAAATCCAGTTACTGCTGAAGCTGAAGTGTTTACTCAGTGCTGTAAAAGACAGAAAATGTTTGCTTTTTATGGAATGAATTTTTGATGCATTTTTGCAGCTGGCATTACACAAGAGAGAGCTTGATACAACGACAGAAAATGAGTAAGCTGCTTTGAAAACAACTGCAAGCAGAGTAATAGTGGATCATTTCAGAATCTTGTTTTTCTTGAGAGCTTGGCTATAGCTCAGAGTTTCTGAGCTCCTGTGCTCAGACCAACAAGAAACAATATATGAGCAAAATATTCTCCCTCTTAATAGAAATTTTAGAAGTTAATCAGATGGAAATAGCTTCCTTTTATGTTGGTCTGTACCAAGACATTGTAAAATGCAAAGTAATCTCAAAAATATCTTAATGTCATATATTTAATTGCCAGAGAAAATCAAGAAGTCGAGATTTTTATATTTGGGCCTTATTCTTTCACCACAGGAGATCTTTGGAGGAATCATCCAGCTAATATTGTAATATCAGGCCTTTGTCGTACCTGTTGTTGACTGACTGTAAAAAACACATGGGGTAAAAATTATACAAGCATTTCTGTATTGTATATATTATTGTATCTTGTCAAGAGAGACAAATTGCTCAACTTTAAGACAGTGGATGTAACGGCAGAAAAAAACCCACAAGTGTTAAAACAGGCAAAATTGTCAAAATATTACACCAATACCTCCAGAGAAATCTTCTCCATCAATTCACCAGCTTAAAAATAAAATGCAGTACTTTTTATTTCAGCTTCTGCCTACCAGCTACTCTTACAAGTGTGCCAGAACTCAGTGCTTTCAATAAGCAGCAATTCCTTGTGATTTTGGTTTTGAACCCCAGCAGATGGAGCCATGGATCTACTTTCTCAATAACTGCAAATATGAAAAAGCAACAGTCTGTGTGCCTTTTACATTTCTCATTGCCTCTGAGGCAAAATTTAGGAAGAGAAATTATCTGTGAACTTTACAATTATCATAATTACATTTAAACACCAAAAGACAATATATGTTTATTCAACACTGTAGTGTATAGGGGAGTCCAAACACTCCCTTCATAAATTAAATTAACCTGCTACTACCTCTCAACGCTTTCTAAACAAAGCTTTCCTAAAGAGGTTCTCCTTAAAGATGCACTTCCTGGAAATATTAAACAACACCTGCCACACAAAAAAACGAAACTGAATTAGCTATCAGAGTTTAAACTGGGAGATGACACGGACACATAGCTGAAAGGCCTCAAACCTTAAATCAGAGCAGAGTATCAATAAGCATCTGGAAGATTTTTAGGCTTCACTCAGTTTAAGGATGATGATACATTTTCTTTATTGCTTAGAATTGGGAACTGTACAATAAAGCAGCACACATAGGACTAAGATGTGCATCTTACACTGTGAATATCCCACCTCCATCCCTCACATGAGCACTACCATGCAGCAAGAGGCAAGGGCCACCTCACAGAAACAGTCTCTATAGACCAGCTGGCTCCAACCTTACACAGAAATTAAACTGGCCCCAGGATACTACAGATACTCACAAAACTACATAAAAATAAATATTTTTAATTGTCGATGAGTCAACAGAAGTCCTGATGCAGCTGATACACTGGTAAGAAGCAGTCCTTTAGTCCATGTGGTAACATTATGGCTCCCACCCAAATTATTAAGCATCCATCATTTGGATTCCAGCACTGTCCTCACCATTTAAGCATTACTGCCTTCAATATAGTTCTAATTCTGTTCTAGTATTATTTGTCTCTCTAGTACGTTTGCGACTTGGTTTTACCTGCACAGCTCCCAGAGGTCACTATGTGTGATCAAGGAGGAAAACCTGAGTCTAAAAAAGCCATTAAAAGTCAGTTTACATGGAAAACAAAAGCAAAGAAATAAACACCAGATAAATACTCAGGCCTTTTAGCAGTTACCAAGGACAATGTAACTGAATTAACAGGATCTTATTGATAACACTAGCAAAGCCAAATGCCTAAACAATAGAAGGCACTAGCTAGAAAAGGAGGGGGGACGGGACTGTGATCCTGAAATAATCTGGGTTTGCAAATTAAATGAGTGAAACTGCTTCTAATACATAACAGCTCCACTTGCTTTTGTGAATAGTACTCTTCCCTTTTACCTCCTTGTGCATGTAATCCGTGCAGCATGGTATAGAGCTACAGAATGTATTCTGTGGAACAGCAGCCACAGTCATAATTCCCACAGTGGAATTTTATCAGCTCCTGCCACATCCATACCTGCTTGGAGGTTAGTTTTTCTGAATAGTTTGTATAAACAACAGACTAGTACCTAACACAGAGCACCAGACCTTTAAAAGTTATGTATGTCTATACATGCACACGAGTACAACTCCACACTCTTATTCCCCTCTGTACTGAAAAACTAATTGGGCAAAAACCACTTTTATATATCTAGGAACAGCTCTTATATATCTGGGAGAAAATACAAACAAGAGCACAGAATCCAAACACTGAGCTACCCTAAGGCAAGAGATGAGATTTCTTTCAGTTTCCTGCATTCTGCACTCCAGGTCTATTTTCAAATACTCCTGTGCTTTCAGGAAATGAAAGAGGAAACAAGCAGATATATTTGCAATAAAGAAGTCTGAAGCCACACAAATGCATCAAAAGCCCATCTCTCGTTTTGCCTGGTCTTGTACCAGTTGAAGACGCTGATTTCATATATCCATAACTGCTATTCCCAGTGTTGTGATTAAATTAGAAGTGCAACAATCATTCAAAGATGACTATGGTAGGTAAGTTATCTATACATCCTCTTCTAACTTTAAATTAGTCAGAAGGCAAACATTAGCTTAAGACAAGTTACACACAACTCATTCCATCATTTTTTATCACTGGATATGTAAATTTATCCCACTTGTACCATGTGAACTGTGGATGTACTAAAGGAGAACCAGGGTAACTGATCTTTAGAAGCCTGGAGGCCACAGTTCTCTCACATTTGAACCACCCCCTATTTCAAATGTCTCTGTATCACACACAGCAAAGGTTATCTCAAAGCCTGTCAGCATAATACACAAAATAACAGAAGTGAATGAATCTCACTGTTAGTCTTTACATACACCTAGCAGCCAGTTGCTCTTCAGTAAGAGCTGGGATAAGATACTAGCAAGAAACGGATTGTGTGAAGAAGATAAACAATTAATTTCCACCCATTCAACAATCAGACATAAGAAAGGTCAGAAATGGGGTAAGGACCATACCACAGGGCAGAAGCAGTCACATTCATGTTTTGGTGTGTTGTGTTGCTTTTCTAACAGAGGAGAAACTGTACCTCTCTCACCTCTGTCACTCATCTGGATTCTGAAGAAGTGTACAATGTATTTCATACAGCATCTGGTATTCACAATATTTAAGAGTTTAATTAGAAACACATACAAGTATAAGGAATAACCTGGAAATGCAAGCATCAAAGAGTATGAGTTTGCTTTGTGATTCAAATGCCATGTCATCAAGTCCTCCAATTATCTTCCCCAAATAGGCTTGCATGCAATGAATTATTCAGCTTTAACAAGTGAAGTGGACTTACACAGGTCCCTGAATACATATGGAAATTATATCATGAAGTGACAAAGAGAAATGAACTAATTTTGGGACACATTGGGTGGACTTAGAGATAGCAGTCTGGGGACTAGGAAGGATTCAATAGGATCAAATATCATCCTTCTTCCCTCACATCCTTCTGTCCTCTCACCCTCATTCTTGATGCCCACAATTGTGTTTTTATAGTGCTTAGAGATAGCAGAAAAGCATGTTCAAATAATATTTTAAGGAAAATAATTATATTTGGACTTCACACTAAATATTAGTATTTAGTCATAAACCTAGGATGTGTTTATATACAGACAGCAATTTGACTTCTGGCAGGGTTTTATTTTAACTAAAAGGGAAAAGAAATCTACAGACAATCAAGGGTATTTTTTTCTTTCATGCATGAAAAATAGGTGTAAGATGCCTACTAGAGCACATTGAAAAACAGCAGATCTAGCATTTGCCTCAGCCCAGGACACAGAGAGAAAGAGACTTCTTGCCAGCCATTTGCTCTGGAATTCGAGTGGAACAGATCACTACTGCACAAGGCAGTTGGTATTCTCACGAGGAAAATACCAGGAATAACACAGCCCTAGCGCTGTGCTGTACAGTGCATAAAATTTGTTGGTAGAGAGAAGCAAAGCAGCAATATTGGCTACTACTCCCACAGGCATTCAAAGCATCTCTATCAGCGCTGCCTCCTCCTCCCCGCCAAAAAAAACCAAAAAACAAAACAAAAAAAACACCAAACCAAAAAAAAGCCTCACAAACAAAAAAAAAGACAAACAGGTTCCTGAAAATATTCTGCTGTCTCACAAAACCTCAAGACATCATAAGGGTCTCTAAAGCATAATCCATTTGATTTGCACAGTTAGTAGTCCATCCAAGTTCAGCTTTAATGTGCTCCTTCTAAAATGTGTGTCTCTTGCTCACTTCAAGCAACCACCTCACAACTGTCTCAGCACTGTGCAGTCCCAGCAGAGCTGCAGGGCCTTTGTTCAGTGCTCTCTTTCTATTCCTCTTACCTTCCTGAATCACAGCTCCAATGTCAGCAGCAATTTACTTTTTATGATAAAGCTTCCTGCACATTTTCCAGTCTGGCTCCTTTTCAGTCTCAAGTGCCTCTGCTGTGTATATGGTAACCACAGTGACAACAAGGGTTGGGGTCATTTATTACCTCTGTCACTGGTTTAATATGTGACCTTAACTGCATTAAAAAGGACCAAATCCTCACCTGCTGTAAATTCAACAGGCTCCAATGAAGTGAATCATGCTGATTTAAACCACTTGGTCTTTCATCCTTTTTAAGCCTCAATCACCCCATCCCAAATTCTCCATCAACTCTTACAAAAGCTACACTTGGACATGGATGATCCAATGACTCCCAGCACACAGACTTGTAATTTAAGTAGATGAAAGCAGGGTTTTCTCTGTCTTCTTTTTTTTTGGCTGACCAAGGACAGAATCCCATAATGGATTACAATGAAAATTAATAAAACCCTAGCAAATTAGTCATGCAGCTCTGAAGAGCCATACACCTGTGTTCCAATCCAGCTTCTCCCTACGTGTCTGCTTAGAGCTGCATTAAAAACAGAGCAATGAGACAGACAGATCAATGGTTTACCTCACATCCTCACAGTCAAAAAGACAGGGTGCTAAAAACTCTTGCAAGGGATCCAACTGCACTTCTCCACTTATGTCCCATTGAAGTCAATAGCACCACTCACATCTTGATAGAAGTATGTGCTTTTGAGTGAAAGGATTTTAAAAATACAACATACGTGTGGCTATTAGTATTCATGAAATAAACTGTGAAAACTTTGCCTAACGCTACACAGTTTAATTTACAGATTGGTCTTTGATCAATAAAAAGGTAATTGTAGTACATCACTGTTGCATCTGTTGACTGCATTACCACAAAATAACGTAACAGCAGTGCTCTTTTCCAAATTCCTCTAAGCTCAACAGAAAACAACAACTTCCAACTTATGCCTTGAAAGAAATCTGGTGATGCAAAATGAACTGGTAACACTCAGACTGAGGATTCAGATTGACTGAAAGCTCCCAGGCAAGCTACTCACAGCTTACTAACTCTAATGAAAGGGAACTACATGATTCCTTTTCCCTGCAGTTTTTAGCACACAAGATGTCTGTCTCATGGGGATGAATATTAAATACATTAATAATTACCATCCTCAATATTGTATAATTTCATTATTTTAATTGCAAACTAACTGCTTACATTTCTTTATATGCTAATGTACTCTACTGGACACAACTTACAAGAATAACACATTTTAGGAATCAATCATACTACATTTAGAACTAAATCATTATATTTATCACGTTATACCTAAGACTTCCTTGAACCTTAGCAAAGACTCAGGCAAGACCCCTTTTGTTATGTTGAAATTATAATTATTTCTAGATTAAATTTATCACACTAATTTCTACCCGTGTTCTTGCTAATAAAAACAATGAAAGACAAGAACACTCCAGACAACTCAATATATTCATATACTCAAATTCTAATTGCAAGCTGTTAATCAAACATTAAAACACAGTGGCTCACATGTCTGTAGCATTGAGTATAGCACACTTTAAGATAACCAAGTGTCACAGTAATACCTGGAACCACATGTACAAGTTTACACATAGTAAAGACCTGCATTTTGTTTTGAAAACTGAAGGTTAACCAAGTCTAAGCATAAAACAGAGCCCAAAAAGCAAGCACAGAAAGAAATAAAAGAAACCACTGAAAACTCAGAGTTGTCTAAAGAGAACAAAAACATCATGGAAGTTCCAAAGAACTCCAGAAAAAAATGAACGTCTAATTTAATTTGTTTCTCTGGATTTAGAACCCAATTATCTGGCACTTCACAGCTTGTAGTCACAACACAAACTTCCATCGACGCTAGTATTCAACCCTAAGTTCAACACAGAAAAATCTATAACCCCACATTTCCATTTATCCCAGGTATTACATAAATATCCAGGTGTTAAGTGTAAGAGTAAAGGTCACTGAAGCCATCAGCTGTGTTTCCCATACTTAGCAGTGACCTCCTCTGTGACCAAGGGACCCATAAGAACCTATCCATCTCATCAGAATTACAATATCAGGAATATTTTAACCTAATAGGTATTTTAACTTCCAATAGGTTTAGATTTTAGAGTCCTTAGATCTAAAAATTTTTTACTGTTTGTTCCTGGATGTCTCTGGTGTGCTTTGTCACTGTTAACCACCGTACAGCTTATAAAAGGCTTTAATCAGAATTTATTATGTCCAAGTTGGTATCATCAAATATAACTCTCAAAGCTAGTCTGATTTCCTGAAACATCAGGAAATCAAATTAAGTGACAGCATTTTTACAAGAGTGGGTGCTTTATGCCAGTCCCGCAAGTCCAATCAAATAATTAACTTCTTAGCAGGGTGCAATCCATTTGTCTTCTGCCTCCTTTGGAATGACAGGAAGCAGAGATAACGACACCATGCCTAGAAGTTTGGGAGAAAGACAAATTGCTATTTCTTTACAACATGTTCCCTCACATCTAAGCAACACAAATCTGAAGTCAACATTTTACCTCCAACAATTCTGGCATATACACAGGATCAACAAATAGAAATTTGGTGAGCAAGGATGCCAATAGCAATGGAGAAATGATGGCAGAAATAACCTCTAATGTCAATTCAGAGTGAGCAATATGTCCTGTGTCCCAACAGGACAGATGCCTATGGAGATAGACAGCTGCTCAGAAACTCAAGGAAGAAATTCAACTCACCTCTTAACCTAGAGAGAAGATAAATGCGTAGAACAGAGAGTTAGAGAAAAATAAGACAGAAATGCAAAATATATTTTAAAAGTTAGTAAGAGACAAAAATTGAAAAGAGAAGTTTGGTGATAAAACCATGTCTGAATGAAGAGTCCTAAAATCATCCCAATTTATTTTTTAATTCCATTGAAAGATACATCACAGTATCTGATTTACTCCATAATGACATTCTCTCAGAGAAAGTCACACTCAGCTGGAATTTACAAAAAGGATCTTCTAAACAAGCACGTTACAAGGTTCAGTTTTTCTTCTGCTAACTCAGACAACATTAACTAATTCAGCTCTGCCAAGCACTTAAGCACATGCTTGACTTTCAGAATAATCTCAACGCTATTCAGTAAAACACTTAAAAGCACACACTTCTTCTAAAACATAAGTGATCCCATTGACTTCAAATGGGACATAAGCACAATGCCGAGTGCTTTGCTGGATCAGTGTACAAAGACATAATTTAGCTCCCTTCACTGGATGAATTGGACATCATGTGTCTTGACATTTTATGATAAAAGACCAAAAAAATGTAAAGCAAACTTTAAAGGGTCAAATTAACTAGGTAGTAACTGTAACCCAAATTGCCCTGTTCTGAATGCTTTTTATGGTTATTGTGAAAGCTGAAACAAATTCTCAGTATATTTAATACACTAAGAACAAATAAATGCGTTATTTGCTCAAATTTATGCACAAACCTAATTGCTATGCAGGCACAATTAAGAAGATCTAAGAAATGCAAAATCAAGATACCATATGGTTCTCAGTTCCAAAAATCAGAGACATGAGAGCAGATTTCACACACTAGTGTGTGAACACAAAACTCAGATTAAAAGACAGCTAAATACAGCAGGTCTCCAGTCTTGAATGTATTAAAGAGGTGTCAAAAAATAACTGGGTATTTCCCAATTACCTCAATAAGGAAACAGTTTGCACAGTAATTGTTTAAAGGCTAATAATATCAGGTTTTAAGAAATGGATTCAGAGGGACACATTAGTTCATTTCTGCATGTATACTTACGAGATACCAACATTTTTATATCCCTGACCTCTGATTCTACACAAATCTGGAATTTTGCTGATTTAGCTATGTTCTTTTGAGATAAGTGAGATGAACTGTTTTCACATATTTCATTTTACACATGCGTATTTTGTCTGCTTTAGAAGCATTGGGTGAGTCTGAACAAAGTTGCAGGGGAGAGATATCAGTAAACAGGAGGGAAAATTCAGAAAATTAGGCTGTGCAATCTCAGTTACTACATCAGCACTCAAAACTGTGTAACTACAAGCTCACAGCTAAAATTTTTGGACAGCTTTAAGTTTTAGCTCACGACAGTGTCTAGTCATGACTTACTCCATCACACCTAAGCTCTTCAGTATTAAATAGCAATAGAGCTGCCACACTCTCCAAGTTGCCTACAAGTATCAGAGGGCATATTGTGAATGCACATGTACAGTCTCACAGCTGCTGCAAAAGCTGTAATTCAAGACCCATACTTCTCCATGGCCCTCAATGATCAGATACCAAAACTCACTCCTGGCAGTAAATATTATTCCTACTGCAGCTGGTTTTACAAAGACTGGCCTTTCCCATTTCAAAGGCTTCCTTTGACACAGTAATTTTAGCTGCTTCTACTTCGGTGTATCTTGTTCACAGTGAAAAATGTCAGTCAGAAAGCTTTACTGTGCCTGAAAGTGAAGCCAACAAATGATTCATTAAAGTCAATAACTCAGTGCCCACATGGACACCACTAACCAGTCATGTCCCTCAAGGTCTGTACTGGGAGCAATGTTAATGAATATCTTCATCAATAACAAGGACAGTGAAAGCAAGACACCAAGAATAGCTCTAAAGTGGAAGCATGTAGGTTTAGATTGAACATAAAGAACAAACATTTTGTGATGAGAGTGGTGAGACACTGGAACAAGTCACTCAAAAAAATGCTCTATCCCTGCAAGTGTTGAAGACCAAGATGGGTTGGGCTTTGAGCAACATGGTTTAGTGGAAAGTATTCCTGCCCATGGCAGTGCGGCTGGAACAAGGTAATATTTAAAGATCCAATCCAGCCCAAACCATTCTATGAGCCTGCCCAATTGCCAGAGCTGCAGTGTTGAAGGCACCTAAAAGCTGCCAACTGAACAGAGCCTGCTAAAATAACTCTTTAAAGCAAGAGACCTTGCATACTAATGACAAATGCAAATTCCAGGTGCACCTCAAAGGTACCTCAGAACTGATTTTGGGATGGGTGGTGCTGGAAAAGTTCCTTATTGAGAAACATAAAAATAAGGCTGCATCACAATTCAGATTCTGCACACCAGGAGGGAAAACATCTTCTGTTTAGAACTGGTAAACACAGCAGCTGAACCAGGCCCTCCTACACTGCAGCACAACATGTGAATGTATTCCCAAAACACAGCCCATTTACATCTGATTACAGAAACACCTACTGGTCACCATATATTCTAGTTCTCACATCTGCCTTGATCTTTTTATTTGTTATATGAAGCTTTCAAACTGGATCCAACAGGTAAATTAAGGGACTTTTAAGCCAATGATATTACCAACTTCTGTGAATACGAACTCTTTTTTTTACACAAAATGAGCAACAGCGAACCTCTTTGCATATTTGCTCTCCTTGTATTTTCATGAATTTATTTTCCAAAAATGGTATGTGTTCATTAATTATTCCTCTTTAGGAAAAAAAGAAGACAAAATTACCTAACCAAAACACCCTGCTACTTGTTAAACACATAAACATGGAATGTTCTGTCAGAAGAGGGGAACTGCAACCAAAACTCCAAAGAGCAACATCACCTGAATTCCAACAGTAGTAGTAAGATTAATCAGTCTTCTTTTAAAAACTTAAAGCATGTTTTGAAGCCTGGTAGAGTATACATATCTGTTATTCTTGTGAGGATAGACAGAGATGGCATATACAGATAGCCAAAATACAGATAGCATGAACAAGGAGTTGTCTAGAAGTCTCACTAGGATGGTGAGTACATTAATACTTAATCTAGTAGCTCTTGTTAGACAACAGACAGTCACTTTGCACTTGTAAATGTCACATTTAAGCAAGCATCCTGCTTGCAGACTCTCTCTGGATACGGTAAAAACACTGCTAACAAAATGACACAGAGAGATGGAGTTCAAGTCCACAGAGGGGATATAATCAGAAGTAACGAAGGAGAGGTCTGTTCCTCAACAGCAAACTGCCAGATTCACAGCCATCAAACCAACCTTATGCTTTAGCAGAGCAGGATATATTTTGCATGAACATTCTAGAACTTTAAAGGTGTTCCTAAGAAACTGAGCTAGTGAACAGCACTGTGCCATCCGCCAGCTTGGATGAGATATTCCAAAACTTATGATGCACAGCAGTCTTAACTAGTCAGTCCTGCTGAGATCTTTTGAAAAATCACTTCTTTGTGCAAACGGACAAAGAGGACTTCTAAAAATCTACTCTATCTGACTACAGCTTACACAGACAATAGCAAAAAGATGCATATGCTTCTTGGGATAATGTCCCAGAGTGTTACGTTCAATGCCTTTATGTTCAGTGATGACAGACAATGACAACAGAAAATCTCCCTCATTTTCTCCTGTCATGAACATATGTCACAAAGGCAAGTACCACATGCAGGAAATGCCTAAGAAACAAGGCAATAATCTTTCAGCACCTGACAGCGACCAGACAGTGCAACTTAGTAGAGTAAAACACTGAATAGAAATTAAGTCTTTTCTTAAAAAGAAAATGCTGCAAAAAGAAGCTTCAAGATAGCTTTTCTACATCAACTGGTGACAAAAATATCTTGTATTAAAAAAAAAGGAGCTTCTTATTTCAGAAGCCATCAATTATTTTGATTAGATCAATGCTTGTAGGCTTTGTCTCAGTCACCCTATTTAATCACACCCACGTTTAAGAAAATATGGTGAACACTTCAATAAGCTTCCAATTAAAATACGAAACAAATCCGAACAAGCAAAGGTGAAGGATGAAATTTAAAGGACACTATAAAAACTATTTTGTGATTGTATAAAGTTTTCTAGTATGGTTCTAAATTAGTCTTAAAAATAGAGATTACACATTACCTAGACCTCTGATGAAAGTCAGTTGATATTGGTTTTCTTTCTCCTCTGCCTTGACTCTAGAGATACCATAGGTATTTTTCAACTTTTTTAGTTAGCCATAGCCTCTTCTTTCATGCTAATATTAAGTTTTTTACTCATCATTTATATTTCAAATGAGCATTTCTTAGGTCTTCCGCAGTCAAGCAAAAGGTTTAACCAAATGAAGGAAATTTCTTAGTGAGCACACTTCTTAGTCTCAATTTTCTGATATGTATATTCACTGAGTACCCCAAGGAAATGCAATATCACTCTCCTTTGAGTCTTCCCCCGTTAACTTTTGCCATTTCCTACCAAATCTACTGTGCAAATCACAGTCCCTGAGGAATTCCAAAGTGTCCCATCAGACATACTTCTAAAGGGTTTGTCTACATTGCTTATTTAATGCCCAATTATAAAATCAATTTTTAAGAATGACTGTAGTTGTTTTACAGGAGTGAAATTTTAATTTTTTATTAATGTTTTTGAAAGATCATGTATCATATCTGTGGCTCTCTCTTTCTGTCTTCAACCCAGCTGCAAAGTAGATAGTCCTCTAATTTCCATCCTGTGTGGAAAATTACACTATGGCTATATTACTTTTCCCTTAATGATATCAATAAAATTAACACCTCTGCTTCAGACCTAAATTCCCATCAAAAAAGGCAGACTGCACTCTATTACATCTTAAGATCATTACTGCTCTAATAATTATGTCAAGGGTTACAATATTTTTTGGCTGTGAGCCAAAGGCTGCTCTGTAAAATATTATGATGCATTCTTTTTCAGTCTTTTTTGGATCCTATCACAAGCAATTTTAGAAGATGTGGCCAGCTGAAAAACAGATGTAGCTTTAGTAAAGTCCAACAGCAGCCTCATTAATTACCTGCCCTTTATTACGTATGTGGAATAAACATAAACACACACAATTGTTCATCCTGCTGAAATAGTAAATATATATATTTTCTCAGATTTCTATGATCAGGCTCAATTTCTCTCTTAGATTTAGCTCTGATTTAAAGCAATGGGGCAGGCTTTTCTCATGTCCAGACTCTAGCTGACTGCTTTTGTGCTCTGCCTTTTTCTTGACTCAGAAATCTCTTGAGTTCTTCACAACAAAAGTCAGGTAAAATGGATGGCTATGACATGCAAAAGTCAGGGAAGACGGACAGCTGTCTCCACAGCCACTCTCTTCCCCAGCAGCCTTGGCATTTCCAGTCTGGACCACACTCACATAGGATGTGCCTCCCTGGAGCTGGAGCAGCAAGGCCTGGCATAGAGAGCCAGTCCTCCTGCGCCCAGCTGGCTGTCACCCGGAGGTCCTGGCAGGTGGCCTGCTGGAGCAGCTCGGTGGGGTTTGGCTCATCTCTCCCCTTGCAGGAAAGCCAGGAGACACTCAAGAGTGCTGAGCCATGGGGCTCAGCCAGGTGGGATGGTGCCAGGACCTGCCACAGCCTTGGGCCAACAGTGTACAGGGCAAGGGCTGAGAGCTCACGTGCAGGAAAAGCTTGGACAGGCATCAGAGCACCTCCACCTCCTCCAAGCCCTTTGCCCAGCCCCAGGAGGCAGAGGTGGGTCTCAGCTGCTGCAGAGGAAACCAGGATAGGCTGACAAACAAGGGGAACAAGACAGAGCCTGCCTGAAGTCTTTTCCACATGATCTGCTGCCTGGGACAGCCCAGCCAGGCCTTAGTTTCTCCAAGAGAGACCAAGCCCAGACAGAGAGGGCTCAGCCCCTTGAGACCACAGTGCTCCTGCATTTTGCTCCCTTCCTTGTGCCTTCCATGAGGTGGGCCAGACACCCTCAGTTTCTCCAGGAACACTGCCAGGATCATCGGTTCTGTGAGAATTATGAGCTATCTACTGGCTTTAGGAAAACCCTGACTTGATCAAGAGTCCTGCTCCAAAATCCATCCTCATGATAAAGAGGTACCTTAGGCATCTGCACCACTGCTACCTGCAGGGAGACATTCTCCACAGACAAAAGAAAAAAAAAAGAAAGAAAGAAAAAAAAAAAAAGCCAGGAGGACTTGGAAAAGAAAGAAACATTTCTCTACTTGACATATATTTACAGCTCCAGTATGGCCTGGGGTGGGGGGCAAGACGCTGCAGGCAGGGATGTGGGAACCCATCACTGAGACTTTCCACTGTGCATAAGGAAAACTCATCCAACTTCTGCTCAAGACAGAGGATACAGAAGTTATAACCACAGAGTACCCTATGGTTTTACCTGTGAGATCATGAAGATGATGTGAGCAACTTGGATGGAAAATCTACCTCAACCCTAGAGACACAGGTACACGAATTGCAGGGAAAAGCAATCACAAATTGGAGTTCCTTCAGGAAATCTGCTGCTGCTCTAGTCTGCAGCGGGCAATTTCCCAGGCAGAAAGGTAAAGCTGACTTTACTCTTGCTCCTATGGAAAGAATTTCTAACTCATCTCTACAAGACATAAGTGAAGGATCCTATGATGAGTATTAAAGGGGTCTTGCCTCCAGCCAAGAGGATATGACAGACAGCTGTATCCAGTGGCTTGGAACATCAGAAATACAGAAGTACAAGATTCTAGCAGATACCAGGACAAAGGGTACCCTGATGGCATTAACTATGCAGTGGGCTTTTTGTAAAGCCACTGTGGAGACAAAGGAAATTAAACAGTTGTCCATCTTGCCTGGTCTCTTGAGGACCCTCCTCTCATGGGATTACTGAAGGTTGAAGGACCACAGGTACTGATCACTACCATAACAATGCACCAGCAGCAATGTCACATCAACCAAGATTCCATGCTTCTCATCCATAAACTGAGTCACCAGCTGGATCAGCAAGAATCATCAGTAGGAACTGCTCAGCCTTTAACAGCCTCATACAGCCAGTGGGAAAGCCTAATGGAGAATGGTGATTAACAGTAGATTATTGTGACATGACTGAAATCAACCTGCTGCTATACCAGACATGCTTCAACACAAAATGGAGTAAAAGGCAGCCAGCAGTGCACCAAAACCGGTACCACCAATCCCTTTGGCAATAGAGCTCGCTTGCACTTGGAGGGTTGCCTAGTATACCTGGAATCCCCCACCCCTGGGGGAGGGAAACAGCCTCTACCATCTGCCATGGACCAACCCAGGCTGCACTGGACAAAGGGGAAGCTCAGGAACACCTGCAGCATGCACCATGACAACATCGTGTGGGGGGTAATACCACAGAAGAAGCTTTTGAGAAACAGAAAAAATGCCTCAAATCTTTCTGAAAGCTGTTTTTACCATTCAATAAAGTAAGGTCAAAGAACTTGTACAGGAATAAAATGGTAAGACAGAGTTTGTTAGATCCCAATGGGTGTGATCAACAAAATCACATCTGCATATCCACCAATTAGTAAGAAACACGCATAAGCTTTCTTAGGCATTGTAGGTTTCTGGAGAATACACATTCCAAATGACTGTCTCATTGCCAGCTCTCTCTATGAAGTGACCCAGAAGAGCAACAATTTCACATGGGGCTCTGAGTAACAACAAGCCTTCAAACAAATCAAACAGGTGACAGTTTATGCAGCAGCCCGCAGACCAGTCTGGACAGGACAAGATGTAAAAAAACATACACAACAGTCAGGGAGAACCAACCTTCCTGGAGCCCCTGGCAGAAAGCACCAGGGGAGCCTTGAGGTCAGCAGCTAGGGATTTGGAGTCAGGAACACAGAGGATCTGAGGACCGCTATACCCCAAATGAAGAAATACTGCCCAAAAAACTGTTTTGAGTTTTGTTAAGTATATTGTGCTAATAAGGAAAGTGAAGTACTTAGGTATATGAAAGCAGGTTACTCCAGCTGAAAAGATGGGACACCGCTTCTCCAAAAAATAACTTTAAAGACCAGTAGTTTCATACTACACGTAAAAGAGCTGATAATCTTCAAATTTGAAACCTAGGAGATTCGTTTTTTCATCAAATAAACTGGTTTAGACTCAGAAGAAAAGACAGGGAAGAAAAAGAGATGTGTTTCAGAGCCACAGCTATCTGACTGTCCTGCAAAAATGTAGAGCAAGGCAAAAGTCAACAGATGCCTGTCAAAAAAAAAATCCCAGAATATCTTGAGTTGGAAAGAATCCACAAGGATGATGGGTACAACTCCTGGCCTGCACAGGAAAACCCCAAGAATCACACCATCTGTCTTTAGCAGAGAGGAAAGTTAATGAGAGAGCAACTTTCTCACCCTCACAACACCATTTTTAACAAAACAGACCTTCATTAAACTGCATTCTTTTCTAATAATGGTCAGACTTATACCTCTGCAGGGACAGGATTTCATGTTTACATCTAATAGAAAGTCACTTAAAGCAGCAGCACATTGCTTGTATATTTCTCACACTTGTAACTCCTCAAGGGACATCAGACAGGTTGGATAAGGGGAAAAAATAACAACCTTTCAAGAAGTAAAAGAATTATCATTCTATGAATGCAGCTGTAGACAACTGTAGAAAAACAGAGGCAGTGAAGAACAAATCCCTTAATTTTGGTGAATCTTATAACTGGACAATTAAAAAATGAGGTCAACATCCCTAGAGGCAGTGTCAGGAATGTCCAGGGCAAAAAAAAGCAGAGTATGGAATTTCCTTTGGAAAAGATCTGGAATACTGTCGGGAACTACAACAAAGGGAGAGTGACTTTGAGTGGCTGATCCTTCAGCTCCATTAGAAAAAGCAAGAGCAAGTCCAACTGATAAGATATGCTGAATGCTAAACTTAATGACTGTCTTCATAGAAAAAAAAATACTCGGGCTTCACCATCAGAACTACAGTCTATAACCCAGGAAAGTTCAGAATAATAATGCAACTAACTCTGTTTTGATCACTCATCCAGATTGTCAAGAAATATCAAGTGAACAAAGGAAGGATTTTTTGCTTGTATTTTACCCTCAGAAGCCACTTTGAGTAGTGCAGTGACCCAATAAGGCAAAATAATTCAAGAGGCAACAAATAAATCTATTACTAGTTTGTCTGTGCACAAAACACCTGCCATTTGTCCCCATTTACTGCACTCTTTATAACTTCATGCATAACAAAGAAATGAGACTTCATTGACTCATCCTCCATTAGGTAAGGGATAGAGATCAAACATCTGCCTGCAAAATTACTACCAAGAAAAGATCTGACAATTATTGATTGGCTTAAGCAGAATTA
>VXBI01011364.1:418758-467366 GCA_013397375.1 Toxostoma redivivum
GAAACCAGGTCATGAACTTCTAATGAACTGTAAATAAACTGTAAAAAGAGAAAACTACACTTCGTAGGGAACAGATCAAGTTTCACACTTGACAAAACTGCTAAAAAAGCTCTTACAGTTAAAAAATAGTCAATAAAAACAAAGTGTTTTGCTTTCCTTACAGCTTTGCTGCTATTTTCAAGAACTTAAGAACCAAAGTCCCATAAGACTACATGTCTGTCTAGCAAAGGGCAACGCAAGAAGGTTACAAGATCATCAGTTTTCCAATGAAGGAAATATTATACCCATTTCTACACATTATACTCATATTGGATATTTTTCCAAGAAACTGTAAGGCTGAATTGAAAAAAGGAAGTCAATCAATACATTCCTCAGGAGGCTATAAAGGTTAACGTACTACTCACAACAAACAATGCAAGATCCCTTTTAAAGAACATGACCAGACAGGAACAATTTTAACTGACACTTTTAAAAATATATCCTATTACAGCCAGTCAATTCCCTTCCACTTCCCAAAGCAAGGCTGATTTTAGTGAACTTTTAATTCAGATTATATTCCACTTCAAGCATAAGCTGATCTATTGAAACTTGCAGTGGAAACTTGGTATTTTCCCCTGGTTTAATTATCTTGCATCCTGGTCTGACCTAACTTTATACCTACCTTCCATGGTATTAGAAAGCAAGTTCCTAATAACAGTAGAGAATACTAGAATTAACATCCAGTTCCTGGAATTCTCTTTTTAAATGAAATATAAAGTATTCAAAAGGGGTAAAGACAGTGAGGAGACAATGTCTTTGAGCACTGCTTCAAGGTGGCACTTTGTCATTTACCAGATGCCATGCCCTTGGCAGCTCCCCATCGAACCTGCAGCTGTGGCTGTCTTGACAGAAGCATCAGTCTTCAAGGCATCAGTGATGCCCCCTGCATTTCTGTGGTGCCTGATGTGTGATCTTGGGGAAGCCACCTAGTCATCCTAGCATTAAAATGGATAATGCTTTCAGGGTTATTGGAGAGATATAAGGAAATGCCTACATAAGAGTGATAAAATTGTTAAGTGACAAGACCTTCTGAAAAAAATAGGCACAGCAAAGTGGGGACACTACCTTAGAAATGCCAAAGATTAATTATTCATCATTTTAGTATTATCCCAAACGTTTAAATGGGAAAGTTCCATTGCTAAATGTTAGACTGTACATCTGCTGCTTGCTGAGAACATATGGTGCAATTGTAATGGAAACTGCTGTCTAAGGGAATAGAGCACTTTATTTGGAAGAACTTGCATTGTTCATCATCTTTCACTAACCACATACAAGTTGCTCTGCTATTCATAAAACCATAGAATGGGTTAAAAGAGACCTTATATGTCATCTAGTTCCAACTCCCTGCCATGGACCAGGACACCCTCCACTAGACCAGGGTGCTCAGAGCCCCACCCAGCCTGGCCTTGAACACTTCCAGGAATGGGGCACCTACAACTGCTCCAGGCAACCTGTTGCAGTGCCTCAGAACCTTCACATTGAAGTATTTCTTTCTAATATCTAACCTGAGGTTACTCTCCTTCAGTTAAAAGCTTTTCAACCCTTGTCCTACCCCTACATGCCCTTGTAAAAAGTCCCTCTCTGGCTTTATTATAGGTCCCTTGCAGGATATTTACTGGAAAATGCTCTATCATCTCTCCAGAGCCTTCTCTTCTCCAGCCTGAACAACCCCAACTTGCTAAGCCTGAGTAGCAGAGGTGCTGCAGCCCTCTGATCATCTTCGGAGATGCTGAAACAGGACAAGGTCCTTCTTGTGTTTGAGGCCAAAGATCTGATGCAGCACTGCAGGTGGGGTCTCATTGGAGCAGAGGGGCAGAATCCTCTCCCTCTCCCTGCTGGTTATGCTGTTTGATGAAGTCCAGGATACAACTGGATTGCAAGCACACACTGACAGGTCATGTCCAACCTCTTATGCACCAGCACCCCAAAATCTTTCTTTTCATGGCTGCTCTCAGTCCATTCTCCACCCACTGCATATCAGGATTCGGGCACATGTTTGCATGGCCCTGTTTTGAACTGTTCTATATTATGTATCTATATTTTTTTCTTTTCTAAATATGTAGCTAGGACACGAAGTCACTCAACAGATCAAATAATTCAAAAGCAAAGAATATCTCTAACCTCAGTCAGGCTGAATTCCAGAGAAAACACGTATTTCCAGAACTATCTTTGTTTTGATAATTACTTTTTTTAAATAGTCTCCAGGTGACAGCATCAGACTTCCAGAATCTGTTCTGGAAGTTTATACCAATCTCTCTAAGATAAACCCATCAAAAAACTTCTAACTAATTTCTGTTATATTAGCCAATTTAAAAATTATAGATAAGTGTAAACAATTTCATATTTACTTGAACTTCTAATTACTCCAGTTCTGGACCACCACCCACTTACTCTTCACCAAGCAAAACATTCCTGTGTTTATTTAAGCAGACGAATTGCCTAATTTGACACAAAAAAGAGTGGGCACTATGGATTAGTCCTACTGTCTTTCATCTGCTTTCAATAGATAGAAGGGATATTCAGCATCTTACTGCTCCTTTTACTAAGACTTCTGTTTTCCTTAAATTCTTACCGTGAATTGCAAAATACATGTTTTCCTCTTATTCAGCTTTGACAAATTAGCAGTCTGAATTTGCCAAGCACAGGGATTTGGCATTCCACGCTTTATTGAATGAGGAAGTCATTAACAGATCAAAGCTCAAATGTTGGCACATCTGTTTGAAGTTATTTGCATTCTTACAAAAATACTTCCCAGGCATACAGTGCTCACTCCTGGCTGATTTGAGGATACCATCTACAAGGAAATACTTGCAATATTCAGGCCAATTAGTTACATTAATCATTATGGTCTCGTCTTTATGGATTCTGACTTTGGCTTTAAGGGTCTCTGTTTATAAGGAGGTCCTGAAAAAAATTACAAACAAAAAGCTGACACACCCATGAAATAGAGAAAAGCTAATGGCTCAGACTTTAAACTTTGCTCAGGAAAATGGCTGTTTGAATACAAGGAACAAAACACACAGAAATTGTAAACAGAAAATACAGGGAAAGTGAGGTTTAGGCACACAGTAACTACAAATGGAGGTGGAGCCAAACTATCAAAGTACTACTTAAGATACACAGGAGATAGGCATGGACAGACAAGTCTGATTGTACTGAAAATGTAGTTATAGTTATTTAATAGAGGAAAGTACAACAGGTAGCACATTACAGCCCCACACAAAACTTACAGTCCACAAAAAACAAAGGATTCCTGGGAATATCCACACCAAAGATACAGGCAAAAAAAATTCAGAAGCTTAATGCCTGCCTTACTGCAGCTAATTTTAAGCTATTATACATATATGTATGTGCAACACATTCATCTGCTCTTTAACCCAGACAAGCTGAAGTTACATGGAAAGAGCAAATCATCAAGTGCTAACCCTGCCCTGACCACCTAGTTCATATGAGTCATCTGCAATCACTAAAGCTGTTGTGAAAGCATAAACTTGTTTGAAAGAAGAAGTGAATCCATTTTTTTTTTACTCTTTTTCCCACAACTCCTGCTCTGGCCTTATTCTCTTTAGTAGCTCATATTGTGTAAGGTTTCCAAGCTGGGGACATCAGCACAAGCACACATCTACAAGGCTGCCCCTGGTCTGGCCCTGAGACCTGTCCATAGCTCCAGTAGAACTCTCTCTCCCCATGCACAGGGACCTGCTCAAAAATTCCCCAGCATCAGCCTGTAACATCTAAAAGACCCCCAAAAGCTTCCTAAGTGAATATCCAAAATGACAACTATAATCCTCAAGCTCTGACAAACAGAAATGACAGAACTGACACAAGAGCACAAATCCAGGTTTCCCTCTGCAGTTTCTGAAGCTGAGAATACCAGGCAGCACAGTGAGCTTCTGGAAAGGCCCTAAATGCAGAAGGTGCTGTACCAAGGCAAAAGCAATGCCTCAAGAAACAAATTCCAGGGCAATGTGGACTGTGAACAGATGATAGCAGTATAACATAACATTATAATTATACTGCTCCTCCTCTGGAGCTTATGAAAATACCAAATCTCAATGCTGTGAACAGGAGTGTTGAAATACATAAGGCAGATCAAGTGAAAGAGTTAGATTTTTTTTAAAATGTCTTCTCTATCTTTTTACGCAACTAAGACCATTTAATAGTTTCAAAAGTTACTGTTGCCAGACATAAGTGAAAGGCAATGTTGAATGAGAGAAAAAAAGTCTTGTAAGGTTGGCCAGGAATACTTACTGGAGTCATTCCCCCATTTAGGAATGAGCTATACAGGAGTACAATACCTAAGAGAAAGCAGTTTCAAAGCAAAAACTAGAAGAGTAGCTAGGAACAATTCCCCAATGCTCTCTTCTGGGCTACATGAATTATTTTGTGTCTTTATTTGAGAGAAATACTTGAGAGAAATAAAAACCCAAAGACAAGCTCCTATTCCGATAAGCTCCGTTTAAACTGCATGGGAAAAGCCAAATGGAAAGTGTTTAATTACTTTGCTCAATGAACAGTCAATTCAACTTCTGAGAATATATTTCCTCCTTCCCACTGTGAGGAAGGAGGAAACATTTATTGTCCAGACAAATGTCTGAGCGTAACAGGCTAGGTGCAGTGACGGAACAAAAATGTGAAGAGCTACAATGCTCCCAGGACAGCATGACCACAGCTGTGTCACAAAAAGGTGACATCTCACATAAGCTGAAACGACATCAACCTGACAGGATTCAGCTACAAGGGTCCTATGAAGCTTCACCTGTAAACATCGTACACAGCTCACAATCAGAACTGCCCAAGGCACAACAGGTCCCACAATAACAGAGTGCATAACTCATACTAAGTTATACAAGGAAGGACAGATTATACCCAGTTATATCTTGCCTGCCCATCTACCCACATCATTTAATGTTAATGTGTGATTGTATCACTGCCACTTCAAAATCTGGAGAAGCTTTGTCTTATGGCCAGGCTTTACTGGACTCCATCTGAAACACAGATGTTCATTGTCCATTAACACAATGGCCTGCGTGCTAATTAGGTGACAAAAGAAGTGGGTTTCTGCAACATCTTTATTTAATGCTGGTTTTATCAGTAAGCTGCAAATAGCACCCATCACACTACCACAACAATCAATACAGGACAAACATAGAAACAGTAAGAAAACTGCACAGCACTTGTCTCTTACTGGCTGTAGGGCACAGCATAGCTTTCACTTTGATGCCTCTTTCTGAACTGTTATTTTGGTGGCATCGGTATCAAAGCACTAGAAATGACTGACTGCTATCAAATTGTGCAGGCACTCACAGTCCCTGGCACCTAAAAACCAATACTGTTATTTATGTTAGCAACAAGGAACTGCATACTGTGCCCCTGGGCCAGACTCCAGGGTAACCACGGTTTCCCACTGGCTTTTATAATAGCATAAATATGGGTGTGAGTCAAAGGCAGCCTGTGGATACTTCAGAGGGTTCCTCAAGGACTTGACCTGAAGCAGCAGCTGTCTATGAGAATGCAGCCTATGAGTTCAGGCCTTGCACCCTTATTAAGCATTTTCCGGTCATTACTCCTCCCAAATGAATGCTAGCAGCAAAGGACACATGATAGTATCAAAACCAGATAGTGGCCTTTTCCTCACTTCATAACATAAAGAAAAGGAGACTTTGCATTATGAGCCATTTTAGCCATGTTTATGAATCCACCTGCAAAAAACAGTGAGATCCTTCCCCTTCCAAGAAATCCAAAGAAATTGTTTCAGTTAGTACTTAACTGCTTACCTTCAAAAAGTAAATAGATTTTTTTTTTTAACTGATGAAGTAGTGTCAATTAAAATCTTTTTAATTACTGAATAACAAATAAAACTGATTTTTTAAATATTGGTCAAGACTTCTTTGTTTTTCCTGACACCACAAGGCTTGAAAAACAAAACTGAAGTTAATTTTATACGATTGTTTACCCCAGGTGTTACTGAAGCACAGTGTATGTCTCAGCAGCTAAGTGATCAATATGACTGGCTGAAGAGTCTTCTAAAAAGCTATTATTTTTAAGATAATTGCCTACTTGAAGACACATAAACACTATCATGACTTCTCTCAAATTCATTTACTACATGAAATTATTCTAAAAAGGTATTTTTTCATACCATATTGAAAGAAAGTTTTTGAAAATTCACAGACAAACAAAAACAAAGTCTGTCTTTAGCAGCAATCTTTTCTTTTTCCAACTCTGAAACTCTTGTTGCAGATGAGTCTGGCAGTTAAAGCCCAATTAAATTAACTTTGAGATGGGCAATGACAATAGAAGTTTCATCACTAGCCCAACAGGAAGTATTTTAGAAAAAAAGAAACAGAATAACTAAAAATCACATATAAAACTACAAGTTGTTCAAGAAGGCATTTATTTATCTATTTATAAGTGATAACAAACCTAATTCATGATAGTTATCAGTTATTGTACTGGCACCATGTTCATGAGCCAGAAAAAATCTCCAATTATGAGCCATTGCTGGAGACTTAAAATAACCATGGTTCACCTACAGTGTGACCCAGCACTCACTTCTGGATGTCCGTTCACGTAGGAAAGGATTTCTTCCGCAGATGAAAGGTCAGCACTGGACATTCAATGCCAGTTCACGGCCTTTGTTCTCACCAACTTATACTTCATCACCTGTTTTCTGTAGTCTGAAGTAAAAGAGCAAAGGAAAGTTTTCTTTGTACTGATGGAACAGATTGGAAAATGGGCAGATCTTGATCAGTTGAGTCATTGGTGTATCGTCTTCCACACTGTGTGAGCAAGTATTACCAGCAAGACTTTGCCACTATAACCTATGCATAAATGAAAGGCCAATGCTTCAAAGAAAAGTTTGCCGTAAAGATATTTTTAGCAAAAAAGAATAATTACCATTCTTAACAGTGCTAATACTTCATCAATTGCTGCAAAAAACAGTGGTTTTTATCTAGTCTAAGAATGAAATGCTTTTTTTCCTTTTAAAAAAGCAGAAATAACTGCAAATGCACTAAGGCATACTTTCTGTGCACCAGTAATGATAGGAAGACAGTTTCATACAGTAGCTGATGTGCTCATTGAAAAGAACAGATGAACATCCCCCTTGAATAACATTACACCACATTTCCACTCAGGGATTTTTGTGAGCCTGGGTTCGACAGCTGGCACAGCAGCTCAAAAACTTGGGTGCTGCCTTATTACAGGTTCTATTATAATCACTATAATTAAAGACCTGACAGCACTCCCATTATGAATTCTTATCCAGAGGTTAATAATTGAGCTGTAAAATTTGCTTTGGGATGGAATTTTGTATCTAGGTATGAATGCCTTTCTCATTGCATGAATTAAGGGTCTGGGGTTTTTCCACTTCTCTCTGAATACAGAAAATTATAATGCCTAAAAACCATCTAAAAGCATTCTGAAATACAGTGCATGTGACACCAGAGAAGCCCTTCCAGAGATTTTTTAAGAAAATGATTCAATAAAAATGTTTTCTTTTGGTTCTGTGGACCTAAGACGGAGAAGAGGTTAATGAGATATGGAGTCCAGCCATGGGACTGGCTTGTGTCTTTAGGTAGGTAACGTCTCTGTGCTTCACCTTCCCTGTCTCTGGAAGGAGAATAATGGGCATAATGATCTGCACATGAAATGCACTCACTGAAACCTCGGGAACACGCTGTGTAGCTGACATGTCTTTTTTAATATAATGCATGACTGCTGACCCTTGCACATCTGCAGACTTGATATTCTTCCTTCACATGCATCCACACAGATCCTGTGCGTGCGACAAGTCAGGCCACCTATGGACATCTGATGCCAATTTCATAAATACACTTGTCCCATATAATCAGTGAGGACTAATATCAGAATTTCAAGATCCTGACTACACCTGAATGTTGAAGGCTTAATTGCAAGAGTCTAGAGAGCTTAACATGCATACTACAATAGCCTAACTGCTTGTTAACTACCTACCCACTTAACTCTATACAGAATTTTTTTAAGCTGTATAATCGATCATGAAAAAATGTGAATGAAGCTTTAGCTTACATCAAGATTTTAAAACTTATTACTGCTGGTATTACCTTTTGGCATCTCCTCCACATATCTGATCAAAAATCTCTATTATAAAAACTCATCTTTTTAAACTCTAAAGAACCTCTCAAAAGCAGAACCTCTCATACACAAAAGGTAAATGAACAACAGAACACTCTTGGAAGTAGTACCATTAGAAGAACTGCCTTACTTTCAAAACTCTGAACAAATTAACTCTACTAGGCACAGGTGTATCTCTTTCCTGAGGGTTTTTAAACAGAACGATTCACATCAAGAGACCTGAAGTCTGATGCTGCAAGTCATGCCATCAATAGAATTTCAAAGCAGTCTGCAAACAGAGATATTGCAGTTATCAGCCTCTTCAACACTGTATTTTCTCTGCTTGACTTGATTCACAGTCATTGAGGATTGTGGTATCACTATCCACAGCATTATACTGACCAGAATAAAGTACTGTTACAGCTGTACAGGGAAAATGAGCTTTAGGCTTTAATCCTCTGACACTACATTCACAATCATTTAATACTTCCAATGCTACTTCTCTAAGACTATAATAGTACCCTTAAAAATATTTAAAAGGCTGTTCCATAAGTATTTATGGCATGAGCTAAATGACAGCAGAAATCAGAACATGTGAAATAGCTGAAATTAACACTTCATTGTACCAGTACCACTTATAATGTATACATTCTCTCTTTAAGATATAAAAATATGGTATTTGTTTGTAATAGTATTGGTTTTAACATCAGGTAATATTAAAAACTGCTACTGTATCACTACTAGAATTCCTTCTAATAAACCCAAATAAGGAAAAAAAGTCTTAGTTTTCCTGCAGGTAAGTGGCACCAACACAATTTCAAACCATCAACATAATTTCTTGCTAGCATCACTAATGACATCAGCAAGACTTTATGAAAACACTTGGCATTTCAGTCACAAGAATTAGATTGTGTTAACTGCATTGCAGAAGATGGGAGGCTGTTAACCTTGTTTGAGCCTCTTCAGCACTTTACCCGACACTGAAGAGGAACAGGAAGAGCAACTTCCAAGGGTCTTGGCCACGATGAGCCCATGCCAACAGCCTGCCTCTCTCTACCTGCTCTAACATGGTTAGCTTACACAGTTTACCAAATACTAAATGAGTTCATATTATAATCAAACAAGATGACCAAGCAATTTACCCAAGAAAACACATCTAGAAATAACTGTGTGAGGTCAGAGGAGTACATTTTATCACAGTTTTAAAGAATTAATCTCTCTTCCTGAAACAAAGTGTAAAAGAAACAAACAAAAACCCACAAAAAAACCAAGTAAAAAACTCCAACACCCCACAACAAGCACATTAAAAAAAAAAACCACAACTCCCCAAAAAAAAGCCCCAAAACCAACAGAAACACAACACTCAAATCTCAAAGTGCTGTTTTTAGAACCACATTGTAAAATTCTCATCCGTTTAAAGACTTCTCAGAATTTTTTCATACAACCACTGTGCTGGTTTGTAGGTGTTCTCTAAGCCACACACCCATCTTACACACAGTGATATTACAAAAGGATAAACAGAGACAAAGGATACAAGGTTTTCACTGACATTCAAACACCAAAACCCACAAACATGATAATTTTTAAAATAAAATTTGTTCAGTGTTAAAAATAAGAGTACATGTACATGTCTGTGTGGCTCTCCAAATGAATTTACTCCTTATACAGCAAAGTACCTGAAAATCTCCATTTTTTCAGTACCTTCTTTCTTCTAAAAACTGGTAAGAGTTTGCTGAATCTTATTGAGGGAGTGCAAAGCTCATTTAGTCTTACAAACCTCACTACCAAATCACAACTGCGCTTGGAATGAAGGAATGAGTCAATATGTGCTGCTTCACCTTTTCCATAAGCAAATAAGGTAAGAGGTTTATCTCCCCAAAATCAATATTGATAAAGAAAATCCATACCAACAAAGAAAGTTAATACCCTGTTGATTTAACCAGGTGAAAAATTACTACATCTTCATTTTTGCCTGAAAGAACATAAACCAATTATTTGCAGAATGATTTAAAGAATGAACTGGCATTAGTCAGCTGCTAAATTTTGTACAGTGCTTCACTCTCTCTTAGTAAATACACAGATGTGTAAACTGCATACTTGTACAAATGGTAATTACTCAACTGTCTCAAAGAAGCCAATTTCGTACAGCAAAATCTTATCCTACCTCAAATAAGAAAAAAGAGCAAAGCCCCTCAAAGTTCTACTGTAATTACTGTCATATGATACTCTTTCAAGTTAAAAATTCTTGTGAGACAAGGAATTAACTTTTGAACTACATGGCCTTACCTCTTAAACAGACTGTCATAGTATTTACTACAAAATTCAGCAGAATAGGATAGTACATGAAGAAGTAAATTAATTGGAACCTAAAAAATAGTCATGGAAAAAAAATTCATAGAATCAGTTTTAAATTTAAATATAATTTTAAATATATAAACAAATTAAGAAGGAATACATGGAAAATTATGCTAGTGCATTTCTGGTTTACACACTTCATTTCTCAGAGGTTTTTTACAGTGAAAGACATCATTTCTTGAACAAGATCTACCAGCAGTGTTCTTTTTATGGCCACTCTAAGGCAAACAAGCTAATAACTGTGTGTATCCAGGTTTCAGCTCTAGACATTCAAAGGTGCTTCTGGGTGGTGCCAGACAGGTTTGTAGAAATTGAAGGGTAAGCATCAGAAGCACAGTCATCAATCACAAGCCAGCAGGCAAAAAAAAACAGCAGAGTTAGCAAGAAAGGTTACTGCTAAGAATCCTATAAGGACACTGAGGAAAAGAAGAGGACTAGGGAAAAGATAAGGGAAAATAAGTTTCGTAGATGAAAGTGAGCTCACAAAGAGGAGAGTGAGCAATGTCAGAAGTGACAAAGACTGTGACATTTGAGAGATGGGAAAAAACCCTTACTGCTCAGAGAAGTGCAGAGGCAGAATTTTGGTTTCCTCATTTTATTTTTGGAAGCTCAGCTATTTTCAGTCTGCTGCATTTCAGCTGTCTGTTCACAGATCCCAGGACTTACATGGAGCAGGCACTAATTTAACTGAACACTGCACTTTTACATCTGGGCAAATTAGACCAAAGAAATGAAGCCTGATTCATTTGCTAAACAGCAAAGTAATTTGATCAATCTTAGGGACATGGAAGGCATTACTAAAACTATATTAAAGTATTATTAAAGTAGTGTAACCTTACTCCATAATTTCATATCATCCACCTGCTCCTTGTTCACTTGCTACATATACCCACTTCTTACCCTTCATCGCAAGCCGACATCCTCACAGCCCAATAATTTTTATTAGTCTTTCCCTCCTATGCCCTTTTATTCCATATTCTGAGTGGTCTTCTGGGTACGGTTTTTCTACCAGCAACCGCATTGCTGTGGAGGTTGCAATCCTTTAAATTAAAATCAGGTCAAAATTCCTTTTTTAAAAACTTGTCCATTGCCTCACAGGGAAAACTGGAAGCACTGATCACCTCACAGATCTTCCACCCTCTTCAACACCAATAAAAATTCACCCATGGTCTGTGTTGAGCTTCCTAACCTTTCCCTCTTGCTTTTCCCACAGCATCTTCCCTGGTGGATGCAGACATTCTGCAGGTAACTGAAGAAGGCAGGCAGAAAGGTGTTAGGACAGGGTGAAGGACCAGCTGGCCCTTGGCGAGGTTACAACTGCCGTCCATGAACAAGAGTCCAATCCAGCTGCCAGGGAGAGAGAAGACCAAGGCCACAGTTTCCCTCTCTGCATTATTTCGAGTAGAGATGTGAACCAAGGACTGCTCTCCAGGCAGAGTCTCACTGACAGGGTGTAATGATGCTGGGGACTCCTTGCAGCTGTCTCTCCTGTCAAACCAATTCCATTTTGTACCAAATACAAACATGCACTCAGCAGGAGAAAAGAAAGCAAGCTGTCCCACTGAAGCGAGTGGTCCCAGAGTCACCTATCTCACAAAAGTCAAATCAGGACATGTGAGAAAGAAGAAAAGTATCAACAGTCCTATTTTTTTCCTGAAAACCCCAAGAACCTTAAATCTTTTGCTTCTACTCAAATGTGACCAAGAATCATAATAAAATATTGATTTTTCTGTCTTAATAAAACATTTTTTTCTGGTTTAGTTCAGTCTGCCATATAATGAAGCAATAATCCTTGACTGGGTAATTTTTTTTCATTCATTTTATAATTCAGCCTCCAAACTAAACATCAAATAAATTTCAGGCCTCAGCCTTTGAGTACCTCAGTACAACTTCTACAGCTTTCAAAGATTAAGACATCTAGAAAACAAAGATCAATAATTTGGTGAAAGTCCCACCTGTGTAACAGTCCATTAGACTTTTTTTTTCTGATTTACCCATTTTTGAAAGAAGGACATTCTATAATAAACGAAAAGAGAACAGGCAGACATACAATGATACAAGAAGCCTAAAGAATAAGCAACATTGCTGTACCAAATGGTAACAAACCAGTCCACTTAATTCTTAAAACCTACCAGTTCTCTTATCCAATCTTTAAAATACACAACGCTCATTTTAAAATACACAAGCACTGTCAATATTCATAAAAACACACACATTACATTGTAAACGCATGTACTAAGTGCAGTCCTATTAAACTGAAAACAGCATTGCTGTGACAGGCTGTGATAAAGTTCCGTGTTTACTGCAAGAATGTTTTCTAAAGGGAGAAAAAAAATCTCAAATAAAATTAAGTGAAAATTAAGTTTTTATACACAATTACACTCTAAAATCAACAGACTCCAATATGCAGAGTGATAGGTGTTCATGTAACAAAAATGGTAATCTTAAATTAGACACATGCACATAGATTGATACTGAGATTAGCAAAACTGTGTATACTGCACACATATTAAAAAACCAGAAAACAATCCTCACTCTTTTCTACCTCTCAGCATGAAGTATCACTTACTGTACGCGTAACCGTGAATTGGTTCTAATGAATTATGGCATTGAAGTAAGTTAAATCAACAGAAGAGTCTGGCACCAGGAGAGTTTCAATATATATATATGTACAAATGTACCTTCCTACCCTTCCTAAATAAAGGTGGTGTCAAAATATACCTTTACACTAATCCAGACCTTGCACTGACAACAAATCATTAATTGGATTGACAGATCAGAACTGTTTTATCACTTTGTAAGTCTTCAAATTGATCATGGTACTCTCACTATAAGGGTCCTAAGGCAATGAACATGTAAAGATTGGACTGGAAGACAGGGTGGACTTGACATCCATCAGCTACATCATCCTTCAAAATAAAGTTACACTCATTAGCTAACATATAGAATACAACCAGATATCTACTTCAGAGAGATCCCACTTCTGACTGAAGTGTTATGATTTTGAGATCTGCTCTCTAGAATCAGGACCTAGATTTCACCTAATTCAGCAATTACTGTATTTCCAAAGATGTAAACTGCTTTTAACCTTAAGAGATTTTGTTTGCTGAATTTACATGGTAGCTGCAGCTTTCAGTTACAATAAAACTGCATGCAGCAGGAGCATAAATCACCTTCTTCCTAGATATATTCACAAAAGGTGGAAACAAAGATTTTTTTCATACATCAATGAACAGGAAATACGTATTGTTAAGTGCATCACTTGAATCTATTAGAAAAGGAGTCACTTTAGTGTTCACTTTAGTAATTATTGTAGGAATCATTCATGTGCTGAAAAAATGATGTTAAGTGTTGCCTATCCATTTGTGAAATCTTTTACACGTTTTCCAAAAGCTATTTTTCCTCATTCCTTGTACCATTCATGCATTCAGGAATATGCTTTCTGAGTTTTAATTTGGAATCTCTAATAAGGTTGAAACAAGAGACTCCAACTATCATTTATCAATTAACATTAATCACAGAAAATCATAATGCAGCTGTGTTTCAGAGAAAATGCATTTCCATGAATGAGACAAGAGGTAGCAATTTCAATTTAAAAAAAAAATTCCTAAGCATCACCACCAAGCTTAATGCACATTCTGAGAATTTAATCAGAGTGATCTCAATATGTAATAAGTCTGAACTACTGAACTGTAATTAGCAAAACCCTTTCCAAATGTATATGGACAGAAAAAGACACAGAATACATGCCAGATTTAGAGATGGACAGTGTAGCTGTGCTTTGTAAAATACAACATTAACTGGAAAAATACAAGTGCTAGCTCAAGGACTTGTTTACCAAGTTTTAAATACATTTTATACAGCTTCAATGGGTTGTGGAAAGAATCCTCAAACAAGCATTGGGAGTTCTACCTGTCAGCAATGCACTGGCCACACAAAACAGTTACTTACACACTTGTCAATGCCCTAAAACACAAAAGCACAGGTCAGACAAGCCCTTAGGTGTTAAAAAAGGAAATTCCCATAGAGCCACATATTCCTCTGCTGTAAGCCTTCACACAAGGCCAGCTGAGAGAGGGGGTGTAAAGACCAACACTTAGAAGTGCAGTCCAGTCTGAACTGCAGAGGGAGTCAGAACAACATCTGGGGCAGGAGGTGCAAAACCTGCATCCTAAGCAATTCACACTACTTGGCTGGTGCACCAGCACATTTGGCAGCAGTTGGAAATTCCTCCTGGCTGTCACACTGCTGTCTGGACATGCTGCTTTCCATTAAGATAGCTCCCCATCATAAATGTGTGTGCCCCAGCAATATGCAGAAAGTAAAAGGATAGTAACTGCAGACCAAATCTAGCACTATAAATTTAATCTTTGTTTTCAGTATTGAAAGAAATGCATTAATAATTTTTCTTTATTTTCTCCTTTTTATTTACTTCCTTTCCTAAAGTAGAAACACAATACACCATTTGTTTTGCTTTTTGTTTATTTTCAGATGTGTCAAATCACCCCACAAACAGCTGAGAGACACTTCAACTTATCCTCCCACTGCAGATAGGCTCTGGCTTCCTCTCCCACTCATCTGGGTCTCACTGCACAGTCACTCTTTCCTTCAGGGATGGGTACAGTTAGAGCACAGAATAAATCAAATTAGAGAATTTAACCATTGAAATCTAATCAGACACAAGCAGAGTAATTTCTCCACAAGCATAACTATGATGCTGCTATGATGAAAAACACAATAAATGCTAATGCCTAGGACAAAAACAATGACAAGAATATCCTTCTGGTGGCAGCATGGACATCTGAGGAATTTAAGTAATTCTAACCATGGCTGCAACACATAATAATGTCCAACAGTCAAAAATGAAGTTGCAATACACTGTCTTGTTATACTTTTGCGCAGTTTAATTTTATAACGTCTTAAATGGTTTATTCACCCTGATCCTCTAGGGTTGACTTAAGTAAGGCTTTGTCAAAAGCACTAACCATCAATATTCTTTGCTTCTAATTTGCTACCCTTATAGAAAGCATCCTGCTCCATCTTAACCCAGTGACAAAGAAAGGTTTTGTAAGAAAATGAATAATGCTAGTGTTAGAAATCATCAGTGTACACTATAGCTGAAAAGGTGACCATTACTTCTCCAACTTCAAGCCCAAGGAAAGCTTATTTTTCTATTTGGCCCCAGAGAACGCCAAAAGATAGGCAAAACTATACACTAATATATGGATGAATTACATTCTATCCAGGAAACACCTGTGTACATGTAAGGGAACTCCACCATTTCCGTAGAATTTCAAACAAGTTATTCCTTCCTTCCTTTCAGAATGAGTGGCTAAAATTTTTTCTCCTGTGAGATGAGTAAAGGATAACATTTTAACCTTTACACACTTCCAAATTTTTGCAGGAAGCTTTCACAGTGCTCTCACCATCTCCTTCCTGTAACCATAAGGCTGCACAAGGACCTTTCTTCTCCTTCTCATGTATTTTGCAGCAGAGAAACTTTTGCAAGCTATTCTATGCTGGCTTGCAAACAGAACTTCACTGCACACAGGAAGGCTGCCCTGTCACCACTAATAGCGTTCCAGGTACAATAACTGTGCAGCCAGCACCAGCCAAACCTAGGACATGCACATCCTCCCATCTCAAGCATCCTAATCTGAGTCTCTGTCAAATCTTATCCTACATTCACCTTGCACACTCAAAAGCATTCTGACTAGCTCCAAGGAGGGGGAAGGGGCAGACTTCACATCATTTTCACGAATTTTCACATCATTTCCTATTTAGGCCGGTATCTGCTCATGCCACCTCAAGAGAACAGGATGTACCCCCTTAAATGCAGTGTTAAGAACCAATGTACGAGGCTCTGCAATAATTATTACATGCCTTCTATCCTTTAGGGATGAACACAGGACACATTTCTACCTTTCAAGTCCGATTTTGTGCCTCATTCTTGTGCTTCCTCTACAGGAAGAGACTGAAGGACCATCCAGAGCAGTTCCACCCCCAGGATTTGAAGGAAAGAAATATATATTGTCTAATGCTAGATATAATTTCAGAGAAAAAGTGCAATTCTGGAAAGTTTTTAGGGAAATTAATTCCTCTGTAGCCTCTGATTTTAAGCTGTCCATAGTATTGATTTTTGTATCTTGCAACAGTAATTTCCACTCGTCAAAATAGATAAAGAAACTGCTTTATTACATTATACCAGTTAGTTTTCCAAAACAATCACTTTTGTGCTCTAGGAAAATCAGTACCCTAGAGAAAAAGAGGCACAAAGAAAAGCAACGTTTTCTTATATATATTCTAAAATACAAGTCCCTCTTTCTCAACCTTCCACTGCACTTCGGTAAGAGATGTATTTGATTAATTATGTGCTGGCTCTGGGTCTAAAGCACAAATGAAGGCTATTTTCTTGAGGGCCATTTGCCAGAGAAAGTAGGGGGAAAAAACGTGCTCTTGCCAGAGCTTCAGCTCCCCTTGGCTGACGCTGAGGACAGCAGGAAGATAGCATAAGAATGATCTGTGTCAAATAGATTCCTGGAAGCTTTTATCACATTACTGCTAGAAGCAAGGCAAAAAAAAGCTCCAGAACTGAAGGAAAATATCCTGAGGATACATGTTTCTTTTCCTGTTCTGTTGCTACTAATAGAGGTAATAACAGAAGTTCTACTAGAACTTCTTTACAGTTTTACTGAACCTCTAAGCATAATCAGTTTATTTACCTTTTATATTTACACTTACTGGTTTGAATACTTTTTTCCATGTTATTTTCAATAAATTAGAACAACAGAATCAAAACAAGGTCAATTCCAAGTCGTATGACCATCTCTTAAATGCATTGTCTTTTTTATAAGTTCCTTTTTCTAGCTGTAAGACAACATAAATTTATTATACTTGAAGCTATTTCCCTCTGAACAGCAAATGCAGGAAGGCCCCAGTTGTCAAAATACTGAAATAAGGCTCATGAATGCCTCTAAAAATATGCTATAAAAATAATCAAAATTAATGTTTTAAATAGCAAATGAGAAATACTCCACCTCTGAGACTCTTTGTACAGAAAAAGCTGCATCTACTGTGACAGTGCCTTTAATTTTAACACTCACCTTTCTGAGGGAGGTTTAATAGCCCCATGACTGAAGTGCCAGTCACAATGGCGTTTCTTGTGAAGCTGGAAACTGAGAGTCAGTTTAACTCCAACAAAGAATCACAGGAATTGCAGGATCCTGCTTTCAAACAAACACCTTTCAATTGTGTCAAGAAATTTCAGTGAAATAAACATATTAGAGTGATGTTTGAGAAGCCTGGTGCTCCCACCAACTGGCTATAAAATTTGTGCCATTAGCTACATTTGATCAACCCCCACACCTCACTGTGCTGTACCTAACAGAACTGACACCACTTGATGCAAATGCTTCTTGAGGGGGAAAGAATCCTGCAAAGGAATGGGTTTGGAGTTACAGGGAATGAACAGAATATTTAACACAAGCTGGGCTCTGCAGGAGTAGTGTTTTAACAGCTCCCATGCTAGCACTAGTGCCTCTCTTTTGAAAGATAGGACCTGAGCTTTCTCTCCCTGCAGTGCTGAAACACAATGCAGCTAAACAGCAAGGCCTGGAGCTGATTTTTATTGAGTATGCTCCGTTTCACCATACATTTCTATGTTCAGACTGCATGCTAAATATGGATTTGATATAACATATACATCTTTGTGATTGATTTGGAGGACTAAACAGAAATCTACACGGTCACAACATGACATTCAGTTTTCACTCATTTTCTTGAGAATCTGAGAAAGAAAGCATTGAAGAAAAGGTAACTTAATTTATTAGACACAGCTTTAAACTAAATTAATATGAGGAAAAAACCCTCAGAAATAATTCCAGTAAGGTGGTTACAAATCTCTTTCAGTTGCATTTTAAATTCTCTCAATCAACAGTAGCTACATATGCTCACAGATGTGATCTGATATGGCACTTCAAGCAGAGGACAGATGCCCTCAGGGTACAAACATTCACACTGAGTATAATTCAGGCTTTATCAGAATAAAGCTATTGCTCTGGGAAGGTCTGGTCCTGCACTGCATAGAGAATATGCTTGTAGAGATTGAACTCATCTCACTGCTTGTCTCTCTGTTCAGAGAGTTTTACAGTTCAAAGGCTTTACATAGCATACTCAGAGGAGAAAAGGATTCCAAAACTTCCATAAGAGAGCAAACACTTGTTCAACAACTTGCAAAAATGTGTTGAACTCAAGACACAGCACCAAGATATGATCAACCAATTAGATGCAATTAATTCTGCTAATCATCAACTTCGTAGGCAAGCAGTATCTCTACCACTGAATAGTAAAAGTCAACTGGGCATTCCGTGTCTTATTGACAGCCAATCTATAATACAATAAAAATATTATGCTTTCTTATAAAAGAAATTATATTTTATTATATATTACTTATTTTATTATATATTACTCTTATTTAAAAAAAAAGCTCACTTGAAAAAAGACACCAGCTTTTCAAAACTCTGCAATCTTCAAACTAAAAGCAATAAAAAATCTTGTACTCTTCTCATCCTTCCTGCTTTTTGCCTTTAGAGTTGCCACAATCAAGTGAGAAACTTAAGTGGTTTTTCAATTAATTTTTATGATTTTTTTTTTTATGTTCCAAGTATTTCTGGTACATATTTAATATTTCCAAGAAAATATATCTTCATTGACTGCAATGAGATGCACGTACAACAGTTTGATTTTTAACCCTGAAAATAGAAGTATATGTAGATGACTAAGCATGACAGATTATAATTAACCCTGTCGTTCCCTGTTCTGTCTTCGGAGATTGGCATAAAATAGGAAGCAGTCTATATGACTGAATCTTACATGGATTGACTACATTTGCAAATAATGAACAGAAAATACTATTCCACATGTGGGATAAAATTTTCCACTGAAACATTCTCAAAGCAATGAGTTTTGAAGTCAAAATGTAATTATTTGCAGAAAACACCTGTTCCCAAGAAAATACTAGTGTCTTAAACCTAAAGACAGAGATGACTGCTAGTGTGCCGTTATTTCTATTAAAACAACAGTTCTTCATTTTTAACGTAATTTATTTTCAAGTAACAGATGAAAATATCCATAAATCTTTTTGTCAAAAAAACCAATACAGATTCCATCAAAACATTCTGCAAAAAAAGACACCACCTATTTCATGTTTCAAGGTAGCACACTGAGTTAACAGTAATTAAAAAAAAACATGGTTTTGTGACCTTTTAAGAGTTGCTGTTATGACTGTGTGGGAAGCAGTGCACAGAAGACACAGCAGCAGGAGCTGAACCCTAACTGGAGCCAAGCAAAGGCTGTGATGAGCTCACAGGGGCCAGGTAAAACCCCACTCCCACTGCAGGGCTCTGCCATCAGCTCTGAGGATGCTACAAGTCACTGCCATGGCTGCACTCTGAGCTCTCAGGCCATTCTCCAGAGTCATGCATCGCATTTCTTTGGTGTCAAGTCATTTCATAGACTGGAAGGATGCAAAGAATAATGCCAAAGCCTGTGCAGTCTGTAATTAACTCAATCTTCTAAGTCAGACAGTGGCTTTCTTGGTTTGAATTCCCTAAATTTGCAAATCTGTGCTTCTGACAATGGCTTTTAAATTCAATCATTAAGATACTGTATTTTTATCTCCAGATGTATGTATTATTCTCCAAAAGGATGAAGCCTTGCAAGTCCACTGCACTCACTAGCCTAACATCATATAAATTATTCTAAGACTATTTCATTTATGTTTGCCTCTGCTCTAAACCCAAATATTCCTAGGAAAGAGTTACAGTTCATTAAAATATTTTTTCTGGTTTATGTCCTTCCTGACAAGCCAGACTTGTCAACTGAATGTAGCACTCTCAGATTTATATGTTTGATTTTACTTTCATTATGGGATTATAAAGTGATATGTATACATATTTCAAACCAACAATATCATTCTAAAGATTTTCTCATTTAATACTGTTCTCTAATGTCAGCCAAAATGTTTTTGGCCATTCTGCTGCTCACCATGGTGCAGTTCTTTTGCATGGAAACACCCTGTTTGATCAAGAGCACTAAAAATATGATACTGCAAGAGATAGGAAAAACAGACAGTATAAACACTGTCAACTTGGGACTAATTTTTACCATTTCTTATTTCATATGAAAATCACTGAAGCAAGAAGCTCCAAGAATGTATTTTTGCATTTCAGTATGTTTTATTGCAGCTGAGTGAGAAATTTGTTTCTTAGACCAAAGGAGCTGAATCAAGATGCATATACTCATAAACTGAACAACTTTATGATCTCACTGCAGCAACCTTTGGGCTCCTTTCCGAGGCCTGGCCACTTAACACTGCCTCCCATCAGGCTGCAAGTCCCTAGGACTAGGAACTTGCTGCTTGTACTTTAAGGAACATAGACTTGAGAGAAGTCACCTCGTTGCCAGGCATTTGCTAATGAATTATTTCAGATTTTTCTTTTTGAAAACAAAAAACAAAAACAAAAAAAACAAACCCAAAACACCCACACACAACAAAAAAACCAAACCAAAAAAACAAAGCAAGTCCCCCTTGAATTGAAAATTGCAGAAAGTCAGAAAACTAGATTATGGTAAGTAGAGATGGGATCCCTTGAGGAAGTGAACCGCTGACCCTGATCCAACAAGGCACTTCACCAATGATTAACTTCAAGTACACAAAATGATCCTACGCAGCTCTCACCAAGCTACTAAAAATCTGCTTAACTGTTGGCCACAGAGAAAGCTTGACTGTTCACAATTATTCCTCCAATTGTGTGCCAACTTTCCAAGCCAGTGATGGAGATCCAAAAGCAGTACTTCTGTACATTGTAATTGTTACCATTTTAACGTATTAGCAAGTCAGATAACTCCAAACACTTGTACCACAAACAGAGATCTTTTACTCAAAGTCAGTCAACTAATTACTTTATACAAACCTCCAAGTACATGTATAATACTTTAAAAAGTATCTCTGACCATAATTCCCAACTTCTCATTTGCAAAACATTCAAAACTGAAATGTCCCAGACGGCATTAAGACTATTTTTCCAGAGATATAATCACACATTCATTACAACTGACTAAGTTCTTTCTGTCCCCCACTGTAGTAATAAATACTTCCAAGCACGTACCACAATACTTTATTATCCCATGTTGAAGGAGATGCTTGAAAGCATCTGGAGTCTGTTCCTTTCCAAGACAATATATAACACAATTTGAAAGTACCATTTTTTAATGTAATTACAATATTTGCTCATTATTACCAATCTTTTATGGAAGAGTTGGTCTAAATTGTAAAGGAATTATACCAAATTTCAGGTGGTTTTCTACCATGTAATGCAAATATTAATGAAGTTGGGTAGAGGAGTTCTACCATACCTGACACGTGAGAGTATATAATGACTTCAGCTTCCCTAAGCTTCCTCTGTGAAAAACAGCAGGCTCCATAAGGGAACAAATCAAGGATGTAATCCAATTTAGATGTTCTGAATTGCTTTACAGAGAAGTCTCTCAGTTGTCCACTGACCACAGAGGATGAACAGCTTTCTGATACAAGAATCTCAGTTATGTGGCTGAGGTTAGAAGATGTGGATGCTTCTTCCCTTCAAAAATGCACATCTTGAAAATCAAAACTCATTCTGAAATACAACTACTTACTGCTTGATTAGCAAAGCTGAAGACATCTTGAAAACCTAAATCCCTATGTCACATCTCACTTTCCCTGAAGAAGTCAGCTGGTGTTGCATCCCCCACTGATATCAGTGCTAATGGGATTGGTGGCAATTGCAGGTACAATTGCTGTGTAACACTGGAATAACTCACAGGACCAGTTTACTCACTGGGTTGTAAGCCAAGACAGCAGCTGTCACGTTAAACCCTGCATTCTTCTCCAAGCAGGTAACCCAGGATAAGTTTTATACTATCTACACTCATCTCTCACTAGTACTATTAGCAAAAATGCCATTCTCACCTGTTCCTCACTTCACGCCAACCTGAACGTGGAGCAGAGACAAGAAGCAGCCCCCTCTTCTCCACAAACTTTCTGTCTGAAGTCACTTGATTTTAGTTCAGTAAAGCTAAAACACCACTAGCAAGCTCACTGCCAATTCCTGTCCTGGCTGTGATAATGCTGTAATAAAGCACCACAGCCCCAAAGAGGTGCAAGCTCAGAGCCTGTATGCACTGACATGGGAGATCAGGGTTACGGAGAAGACCTCACTTCCAAGAGGTTCTTCAAATAATGTCAAATTATTTATTATCTACAATGCAATGCTGTGCAGAGATTACCTTCGAAATCTTACAGATATGGCCCACCGTATTTTGAGGGTAAAAGAAAATAGTCCTGTATTTTCCTGAAGCATATTAGAGGATTAAACCCAGAAAATTAACCTGTTTGGCCATATTAAGCTTAGTTGGCATTAAGCTAACCATCTGCTCTTAATCAATGGGAAAAATTAAAACACACTCTAAAATGCAAAAAAAAAAAAACCAATTTGCAAAAATATATTGAAATATAGTCCGCTGCACAAAAGTTTGTAATTGTAGCCCACACAAAGTATTTTCTGTAAGATTTTTAAAATGAAATGTTGCTACTGCCAAAACATTTAAATTAACAACTTTATAAATACAAGGAAATAGAATTCCTTGGTAGAAAATTGTAAGGTTTCCATTCTATGGCTGTTTCTGTGCAAATGACACACAATGAACTTCAAGCCAATTTTCAAGGAACAACTTTACTCGATTTTTTTGGCGTTTATTTTAAAGAAAAACATAACAGCAGGTACTTTAGGAGGAAAAGGAAAAGAGTTGGTGTCTTATTTTTATTTCACCTGAAGCAGAAGCTAACCAAGATTTTTCAAACCCATGTTCATACTGTAACTTGCATGTTGACTCTGAGCTAGTGATTGACAAGAGTTTTTACCATCTCAAGAAGCCAGTTTGTTTCTCTACAATTCCTGTACGCTAAATTCATGTATCATACGAACCACTACAAGACAGACAGTCCTTCTTCCTGGCAATAAACGTAAATAGTATTACAGGTTTTACTGTTCAAACAGTAGGTTGCTTCTAAGTGAAGCAGCCATGCCTGCATTTCAACCTCTGGTCAGGTAAGATGAGAACCTTCAAGCCCATGTGCCATCAATATAATTTCCAAGGGAAAATTTATAGAGGAAGCTTAGTAACCATCCTCACCAAATTCTAAATAAACTGCTGATACAACAAACTAATAAATAAATATATAAATAAACTTCTCCTGCACAAGTCTTCACCTAAGACACTGAACTTACTCTTTTTAAAGGAAGATGATTTGGCATAAAAAAAGAATGTCATCACCCATTGCAATAATTAAAAGAAGTTCTACTTAATATTTTCCCAACATTAATACCATAGCTGCAATAACAAAAGATGCATGCTTAGGAGTTACACTTGCATAAATACACCTGTCTTTTTATCTTTCCAAAGCTACACCATACTTTTGTTAGAGTAACTTCACTATTCTTTGATAAAGCAGCTTCTCTCCTCCTGAGGAGCTGTAACAGGCATGAAAGACCTTTCAAATTTTAAAGTAGTTTTTTTATCATAATTTCTAACTAGTTCTCACTAATTAAAGAGATAAAAGTTCAAATATTTATAGTACCAGAGGACTGGTGTGTAGCAATGCAGTCACACTCAAAACCAAGCTTTCCTTCTGTCTCCTATGTCTCTAATCTAAGCAATCAGATTTAAAAGGTCGCTGCAATTTCAAAGACTTAGGTAAAAATCCTTGCTGAAATGCTGATTTCTGTGCATTGTTACTGACAATTCACATTGGCACCAGACAAACTACAGACTCTCTGAGAGATCAATCACAGCTATGTAAGAAGTCATTTACTGTGTCCCATAACAGACCGCTAGACCAATTTCACAACATGAGTATTACAGTAACCACCAGCAAGAAAAAAGGAGTTAGATACTCAATTAGATGAGGGGATTGTTTTTTGCTCTGCAGCTTAAGGCTGAGAAGGGGGGAGGGAATCCCTGGTACTGGCAAGCTTAAGACATCTGCACACCTTAGCTCTTTTTTTTTGTGACCACAAGATCAAAAAAAGGTGGAAAGGAGGGAAAACCCTAAATCCCTCTGCAATTCTCTAACTACTCTTCTATAAAATGAAACAAAAAGCCTATGTGTTTTTTTTCACTTATCCATTAAATGTGCACAGCATTAAAGCTTATCTTATTCACACACCAAGTCTCCTTGAAGTATCTGTTGATCAGGACAGTGAGTAATGTTAGGTGGGCCTGTAGCCCCAATGCACAAAATGATTAAGACAGATGTCTTAGAGAGCAATAGCCCACACATGTCAGGGTACTGTCTTCAATAAAGCATCTCAGCCTAGGCAGGTTCAAGTTTTCCAGTTAAATATGCAATGAGGGATAAAGTTCATCTATAAATTGCTTGAGACAGAATACAGTTGGAGTTTTTTGGTTATTGTTTCCATTTGGTTTAGTAAAAAGCCTGTATTTCAGTTTACTGCAAGGTCAGTAGACAGTAAACAATAATTCAACACTTCCAATATTCCTTCATCACCCCATTAATTACAGAAATGTGGAAGAAAAAAGGAACTATGAAGAAGGAAACAGACTTCCAGCAAAATGTGAGGGGAAAATAGTAGCAATGTTACATAAAGAAGGGAACAGACTATGAGAATAAATATTTTGTGTGACAAGGTAACTATATTTTAGGCCAACAGCTCCCCCCTAACTGTTAAAAACCTAACTATAATGAAATCTTCTATATACTCAGACTGGTTATAAGAGTATAACACATTTCAGCCCATACTCAGCTGCTGGATCAGTATGTTTTGGCATCAATTAATCTCCAAAGAACATGGTATCTTCTGTGCAATTTAAAGTCCAGATCAACAACATGCTTAGAAATTGCAGTCAGTCCTGAATAAGCAGATATTAAAAAGCAGAATGGATTTTTTCTCCCAGTCTGTCAGGTGCAGGTACGTTGCCGCCTTCTCTCACATCACTAATTGACTGCAAATTTTATTTTAAAAGTACAATAAATTTACAAACAAGAAATATTTTACTCACTTTTAAGTTCAAATTTTATTCTGTGTTTCCTTGTGTGTATTTTTTCAGCAGTAAACAAACAGATTAAAGCTGTTCAGCTCTGATTAGCTCCTGTAATAGTTGCAGTTCTGCACATCTTTTCCCAAAGGCTTCCCAGATTCCCTCTATCAAAGTATCCATCTGTACTGACATGGAGATTAAGAGTTCTTAATCCACTTTTAAATTCTCTAACTTATACAAAGCCACTTTTACTCCTTTACCCTAAATAATGTTTTGGGCAATAGTCAGGCAGAGCATTTTATCTTTCCATGGTGCTGCACCAGCCCTCTTGTAATATCTCTGCATTTCAAGCATCTCATTGGAATAGACAGAGTGATGCAACTGTATAAACTGAGATCACTGAACTTTTAAGTCTATTATTTCTCTTTTTACAAAGGTGATTTGACTCTAAGAGAGGAGCTCTTGTGCTGCTCTAAAGTGAGCAGAGAAGGAAGAGACCCCACAGGTCCCACTGCAATCAGCTTATAGAGCAAAGCGTGATAACCTTTATCTTTGCATGCCTAACTGCTAATGCTGTTATGGGTTATTAAATTACCCAGCCCTGTTAGAATCCAACTCCAAGATTTAACTCACTGACCTCAAGCAGGCAGTGTGCAATGACATTTCCTGCTAGAAAACATCCCATTATTTAAATTGCAAAAATTGCTTGGGTATGCAGTGTTTATGCTCAATGCTTTCCACAAGGAATGTCTCAATACAGATACAAAACACCTATCTCACCATTATACTGAGATTAAAATCCAGATGGCTAGAAAAAACAGGCTGCCCATCACCCTTTTTTTCTGTATTTATTCATATTTTAGTATTTAACCATGAATATCAACATCCTTGATAAAGCCAAACATCTTTCAGTTCAATTGTTTCTAGTCCTTCTTGAACTAATTGGATAATCATCTATTTGAAAATGAACATAGAATAACCCTACTATCCTTGGCAGAGTTACTGCAGGCTCATAATAGCCTAAATTTGAGAGAAAGTTTTACCCATTATCAGTCTTCCCACGACCTGAGGTGTTCCAAGCAGCCCCTGATTGACCATTGATCAACCACATTGTACCTACTTTGATACTGGATATCATAATAGGATTTGTATATGCAATAGCCCAAGCATGTTTTTTGAGATCTTGAATATCTACTATCTCAGGATGTATATTTTTTGGCTGCAGAGATGTTTTAACTTCTGTTAAGCTTCTAGGGGTACTATCCACTATTCCAATACTATTCCAATAATTTTTTTTAAAAATTGTACAAACAAATTAGATCCGATATTCAGATAATTAAAAAGCTTAGGATTGCAAATAAGAGATTTCAGCATAATGTCACTTTTTTTTAATTGCTCCTAGCTAATATGGAAATTCAACCTTCTTCATAAGCAGCAATTAGAACCTCACATTTTAAAAAAACTTCAGAATCCCTTCTCTGATCACAAGGTTTACCATACTTGCAAGAACCTCAGCTGACAAAAAAAAAAAAAAAGGTAAGTTTTTCAGTATAAGTAGATAGAAAACAAAGCAGAGTTATTTGTCTGAATTAAGAGAAGACTAAAAGTACAGGCCCCCTATGTGTAATACTGCATTGCTTATATCCATATAAGCAATGCATGAACTTAGCAATCCAAAGATCAACTTAAGAACTTCACCACTGCTCAGATCAGATAAAACGTTCAGATAACATGTTAACCAAGTGTGACGCGACACCGTGCAATAAGACACTAGAACAAGAGTAGAATTGCTGCCTACTGAGGTGACAAGCTGGATGTTTAATTACACCTACTGGGGCCAGTCCTTCTTTAAAAAATTACTAGCTGCTTCAGCTTTTTTCTGAAAAAAAATCCTAAGTATAAGTATGTATTATCATAGAGAAAGCTGTGCACACAAACATGGGGAGGACTTGATAAGAACTGGAAAGCATCATTAAGCAAAGAGTACTAAAACTAAAATCTAAAAAGCAAAGTGGGCTTTTATTTATAACTAACTTCTGTATATATACGTTACCTTTCCAACTGGTCATGGGTTTTAACACAATAAGGTTCCTCTAAAAATTATTCATCCATCCTTAAAAGTGCCCCTCGAAGTAAAAGCACAAACAGACTAACACTGAAGATAATCTGTGCTAATTATGGTGTTAGAGTCTAGCTGTCTTTTTCATTTGAAAAAAAATCCCACTGTCATTTAAAGGTAATAACTTTGCTACACATAATGATCAAAATCTGTAATTCCACTGGACTTTGGAACACTGTTAGGTACTTCACAACACAGCGAATTATTTTCTTTTCTTGAGGGCACAAAGAACTGCAGCTACCTGCCCCAATTAGGAATGAATCAAAAACAATGTTCAATTCTATGAAGAAAACACTGATGACTGGAATCTTTAATGTCAACATCCTGTCCAAATATGTTGTTAAATCTCAACTTTCAGGGCCTTTAGCAAGTCATTCATGACTTGCATGAAGGGACAGGAGTTCCTGGAGCAGGCCCAGCAGAGAGTGACAAAGATGATTAAGGGACTGGAACATCTCTCTTACAAGGAAAGTCTGAGGGAGCTGGGCTGTTCAGCCTTGAGAAGAAACAACTGAGAGGGAACTTCATCAATGTCTGTCAGTATCTGAAGAGAGGATATCAAGAGGCTGGATCCAGGCTCTTCTCCGTTGTGCCAGGCAATAGGACAAGAAGCAATGGGCACAAACTGATGCATAGGAAGTTCCATCTGAACACAAAGGAAGAAAACTTTACTCTGTGTGTGACTGTGCACGGGAACAGATCACCCAGAGAGTCTCCCTTGCCAGAGATATCCAAGAACCATCTGGATGCAATCCTGTGCCATGTGCTCTAAGATGACCCCACTTGAGCAGGGAGGTTGGACCTGATGACCACACTGTGGTCCCTTGCAACCTGACCAACTCTATGATTTCGTAATCAATGATAGTTATCATCAATAGTTATCTGCAATGACTACAGCCTATTAGGGAAGAATGGGACACATCTGACTAGAAAAAGCAAGGGAATGTTTGGCAGCAGGCTGGCCAGCATGGTGAGGCACACTTTAACTGAAGGCTCAGGGAGAAGGGTCCAAAGTAGCAATACTCATGCCATTGCAACCAGCTGGGGAATAAGCCAGGCCTACCAGAGCCACAACAAATGGTCATTAGCTGCCTCCCAAGATAAGAACCAGAAGACTCCTAGGGAAATTCTGGTTGGACACAAGAGGAAAGTTGTTCACAATGAGAACCATCATCCCCCAGAATAACCTCCCCAGGGAAGCGGATGATTACCCAACACTGCACACTTCCAAGAATCAGCTGGACCAGGTGCTAGGTTATCTTGACTAGACTATGCTTTTGCCAAGAAAAGATTGGATCAGATTATCTTTGAGGTCCCTTCCAACCTGATATTCTATGATCCTGTGACCATTTCAACTGAGCCAGTTTGAATTCTCAAAAATAACCATTTGTCATAATCATCAGCTAATCAACTTTCTGTTTCTAAAAGGTCAAAAAAATTGCCTTTAAACAGCAAGCCAAGCAATTTCTTGTTTAAATGCCAACACAATTTCCTGAATCTGTAGCAGACATTTTTCTACAAAAAACTTAATACCAGATTTAAAAAAAAAGTCTGACTCATTTGAATATTGAATGCTTTCCCTTAATTCATCTGAATTTCCTCCTTTCTCGACACTTTCTTCCCTTTCCTACTCAATCTTTTAACCCCAAGTTCCTGTGGGATCACTGGAAATGACATCCTGTTCTCCTTGTCAGGGTGGGGGAGGACGCACAAAAAAAGCACACACAAACCTGCAAGATGCAGTCCAGGCAACTAACACAGAAGATCAGAGGGAACCCAGGGCACACATAATAACCACACCTCACCAAACACAGGGAAGCACAACACTAAAGCTATGCATGTAACTGGGGGAGCTGGAGATGAGGAGACTCTGCAGCAGTCCTGGTTTTGATGTACCAGTGAAAAAACAGCACTGGAAAGAAGCATTTCAGTGCTTCTGAAATGCACAGGAGGAACACAGATTAACGTGCTTGGTAACAAAACTGGGATTTAAACAGATTTGTGCTGACTCCTCCGCTGCCAAAATGCAACACTAAGTCCACGGCAGTACATGGGTGTGGTCTGAGACAATAGTTTTAGCTGCTGCTATTCAGTAAACTTACTGGGTCATTGCTAATTAATCTATTAAGGAAACTAAATAGCAATTAATTTCTACACAAGTTCTCAGGTGTATGCACTCACTACCTTACTGTGAACCCAATTCAACATGCATGGATATTGGCTTTTCCTTTTCTCTGACTTAAGCATGGGATGTGAAATATATTGCGTCTCTTAACTCCTGTAATCTTATTCTTTTTCATAATTCAAAGCACTTCTGTTTTCCATATTAAGACAATCTTATTCATTCACTTAAAGAGAAGCTATTTGCCAGAAGTCCAATATGTTATTTCCAGTTCTGTCTTCCCTGAACTTTAACATTTTTATACATCTCCAAAACAGGGAAATGCCAACTTCATTAGACTCCTCAAGATCAGTATTTGGAAAGCACCACACAAGTGCTAATCACTGCTAGTTTGAGGCACACTCTGTAAATAGAGCAGTACTAATTGTTTTCCACTGAAAATCTTAGTGGGCCTAAAATTATATATGAGGCAAGACTTAATGGTGTATTCTCAGAGGAGAGATTCATTAAGAAATATCCAGGGTGGACTCCTCCAGAGAAGAGCAATCAAGAGGGAAGGACAATGAAAGGTGGCCGGCACATTTGATAATCATCTTTGCAACAGGAAACAATGAGGTGTAGCAAGACACTGCTCTGCTGGCCTGGCTGTCCCCAGCTGCTCCCACCCACATGTCTGCAAAGTGCAGCTCTTCCAACCCAAAAAAACCAATTAATTAATATTTGTAAAGTGCTTCTGGAAAAGTCAGGCACTGTGTAAGCACTAAAAAGCTATTGCTATGGTAAGGAGATAGGAAAGGTTTTAAGTAGCTGAAAAATATACGCTTTGTTCTAATAAAGCATTATTTATTCTTATAGCAGAACAGGTATTTGTTCCTAAGTTTTAAGCCACCTTTAACTAAACCACAGTTCACAGAGAAAAGTAAATTAAAAAAAAACCTAACTATTTCTAAGATCACCACTGCAGAAATCCTGATAAAAACATTTATTCAAACTGAACATAAAATTTTCACCAGGCAGTAATAAATACCTTTATCAAAGAAATCATGCATGCAAAAGGACTGAAGCTTATGCAAATATGTACATTTTGCACAGCATATATGCACAAACACAGTGTGAGTTATGTTTGCTCAGAAATTTTTCCTAATAAAAAGAGAAGGGTAGCACTGTTCACTGTCAGCTATCCATCTGACACTGCCTTTTCTCTGAAAGCCTCTGTTGGTGTCCAGCTGAACTGGTTAATTCCAAAGAGCTACAGCTGTCCAGCTGTGATATGATAAAAAGAGCACCATTCAAGGGCAGCAATTTTACTGTCATCCCCTAAAGACAGTATCAAGCTCCTAGTACATAACTTGTACATCTCTCTTCCCTTGGGGCCAAATTTCTCCATTTCCTCCTCAGAGGCCCTTGAATGCTGTCCCTCTCTAGCTATATCACTCATCGTCCACACTGTTCCATAAGGGCACGTTTCCATTTCTCTCACAGACACCACCAATCTCCTGAGAATTATTCTTTTGCTATAACCTGAGCTATGGTATTGAAGAGGATCATCCAAACCAGTCCTGGAAGTTATCCACCACAGCTGACTGGGCAGAAACAAAGACAGTCCTTGGAGCAGGGGAACCCCACCAAAATCCTTCAGTCACCAAAACAATTACAAGCAACCCCTCAACCAAAAGCCAGTGCTCCCACTACAGTCTCTTGCTATGACATGACATAAAAGCAGTTTTAGCTCATGCACAAAGGGGGCAGCCTTTAAACACATTCTTTACTTGCAATATCCTAAATATCTCAGGCCCAGCTTCATCACAGATGCTGTATTTTGTGGTTTTTCATCTTTGTCATATTTCATGAGCACAGATTAAGTATTAGATAATATTTTAATAATCAAATAAACGGATGGTGCTTTATACTTCAAGTCATTAAAACATTGAATTTCTCTCTATGTCATTAGCTGTATATGTCTGCTGAGTCTTTAATTGTATTTTGAAGAACAAGAAATCACAAACATGGAAACCACATGATAGAAATGGCCTCAATCCAAAATGAAATAATGTATAATCCTAAATGACATAACTCAGTAGTAGTTTAATGATAGCTTGTCTAATTATACCTTACAACACTTACTCTGCAATAGTGCAGCACAAAATAAGCTCTCATATATACATATATACATACACATATTCACACAAGCATACAATACCTATATAAAGAAAGCATTATGTCTTTGCTTATACACAAGAACATCAGAAGTCCACAGTCTGCCAACAAACATGCCATATGTCCTCCATATACTTCACCCATGAAATGTTTCCATGACAAGCCTCTGAAATATCCAGCTGCAGCAAAGCTGAGGACAATACATGGTATTCCTCAAGTACCTACGTACTTTTTTCAGTTTGTATCAATATGTTTGACTGTAACTCTCAACACAAAGATTTCTTTTGAAGTATGAAGAAATATAGAAAGAAAAAATATCATATACCAAGTTCCTAAAAATACAGTGAATCATGGTGGAAATAAATGAGAGAGAGCTGGTTAAATTAGGGTGTGCGTATGGGACAGCTCAGATAAGACTGGTAATGCACACTTTCATTTTCCTGTGGGTTCAAATTTACAGGTACCTTATTTAGATATCTAGATATCTTGGACTCTAGATATCACTAGAATCCAAGAAAATATCAATATGGTCATATGTTCATAACAATTTCAAGATATGTACTGACTGCATCATTTCTTATAAAACTCCAAGTCAGCACTGAACCCCCCACAGAAATACAGAGTCAATACACTAAGATACAGCAAAGTATAAATATTTCCCTCTTTAATCTCCAGATGATAATGGACTTGTTATTAAACAGATGCCACCTATCTTTCATTTCAGTTAGCTGAAAGAACCAATTAGAAGAACATTTTCATAATGAAAACGTGAATTCAGTGTGAAGCTTTGTCTAACAACAGGCTTGTAGAGCAAAGCCTAAGCAGAGCTAAACCATGGTCTCCAAGGGCTCCTCCCGGCACAGAATGCTAATGCGGGATAGAGAGAGATTAACTGCGTGCATCCACAAATGTAAAAGGCAAAAATCCAACAGATAACATGGAAAGAAGTTGCAGTCCTGAGCAGGGGAGAAGAAACACAAGTTTCTGCTTCGAAAAATCAGTCAGTTCCTGAGTTAGAAAGATCTAATTCAGACCCCTCATCATTTTCATTCAGCATTCTCAGCAAAGCAAGGCTTTTAAGTGTACTCATACCAAACAGCACTGCAAGCTTTTAGAAAACCCATTCATGCCAGCAAAAGAAGCTACCATGAGCACTGGCCAGCCATGTGAACCAGCCAGAGGACAGCCTGTGGGCTGCAGCAGGCACAGGAGACACTTCCATCTGGCCTGTCACCTGCAGGAGACGCAGAACAGCTGCTCACTGATGGCACACATAGCAGCTAAACACCTCCTCTCCGGCAGTCTGGCACACGACATAGGTGCCACTTCTGCTGTGGTCTGGGGAATGACATTTGCTGCCAAGGATGGAGGAAAGCACTTTTCAGGTCCTGGATCTCTCTTTACCCCAAAAACACAAGCCATCCTATCCCTTAGGTCATATCAAAGTTCCTCCAAACAGAATTTAAGCCAAATTTAACTCACTCTATTAGGCTTATAGAAAACAGCCTTCCATGAGAAAATGAGCTGTATCCATATTTATTTTTATAAGTCCCATGGAAACCAATTAAATTAATTAACCTCTCTCCATCAATTTTTCTATTAAGTCTGTCCTCATGTGTAAGAAAATGAAGATGGAAGAGGCCAGATCATTTCCCTATTCTAAGCTGTAAAAAAAAATAAATTAACAGACAGAGTAATCAGGATGTAGAGTGAAAATTGCTTCAATTTTTAAAGTATTTTACACAGAAAATACCTGGGCTCTCATAAAATAATTACTTTTTTAATCCATCCACCACAGTCTTAAAATAAAATTTGCCATGTGATTGTGTGCATCCCAGGAATAGTTCTGATATTATCAGATTTTAGGGATGGAGTAACCAAAATGAGCACTGCTTCCGACCTCCTATATAACAGTCTACACAAATTAGTTCCTTCATATTCAGATTCCAGGTTTTATAGAAGCACTTCTTTGTATTTCCAACTACTACATTCTATTTCAAGAGCCTTCCTCTCACCTGCACTTCCCTATTTGTATTCATCAAATTATTTTTGTTTTTTTACTGTTAAATCAAAGTAGACCTTTCTTAACCCCTCAGAATAAAACACTTTCTGATTTTTGAATAAGCTTCCCCTCATTTTCTTTAAATCCTCCACAAAAGGACATCCTATTTTTCAATGTTTCAGCAAGTCTCACTAACAAAATACACAGCACAAAAAACACCTTTATTTCTGCTCATAGTCCCCCATGCAGAGGCACACTGTAGCCTCATCCCCTGTATGACAAGGGGATTGGTGACCCACTACTCCACTGAGTAACTGTTTTTATAATGTAGTTTAAGAGTGACCTAAATCTTGGCTTCCTATTAATTCAATGTTTCATTTAGCTTATTAAAATGAACCCTGTACAAGTGAGTTCATCTTATTATGCAGCACAGATCACTCTGAAATTGAATTCCTCATATTATGTATACACCAACAACCTTTTTGTTCATGTAGGATCTCAAAGTTTAAGAACTAATTTTTGAAAAGAAGCAATGCTAGTCATGACCATGGTGCTTTTCACACCTCCATCTATTAAAGGGTCAAACTATGACACACAGACTATATAAGAAAGTAGGGGAGATCAGTCGTAAAACACAAATACCTCTAGAGAGGATTTTTGCTTCCTGTGAATACAGTTGAGAGGCTAAAATACATTAGCGATGAGAAATCTCATGTTAATCTGAAGTCATGTTACAGAATCCAAAATTAATTCAGCTGCCAAGAAATTGCTGCCATCATTAGATATGTAGAAAACAAGATCTCTCTCCCTTGTTTAGCCACGTGGGACAGCGGATTATCGAAGTTCAAAAAACAAAAAGAAGATCGGCAGCATTCCCTGAGCTCACAGCATAAGATTGTCAGCTCATGCAATTTGCATTACCTTGGGCACTGCAGACACAACCAGCTCTCACAGAGACTTTCAGTTCTTAATTTCTACAATTTTAAACACTTTTGAGGATGTGTTGTGAAGGCAGAACTCAGATCTGGTGCAGCCATTCCTAGGATGCAGCCAGGCCACACGTCCATTTCATGCACATGCAAAATCTTATCCTCAGGAAGAACGTAAGACACCAACCCCCCCCAAAATATTCCTCCTACCATTTTCATGCCAGAATTCCTGCATACTTGGTAACAGTAACTGGACTTCACATCAACTGCATTCCCTTTAGAACACACAGGCTTTTAACCATCAACACACATTTTGGCATGAAGCTTCAAGTTTACACACTCACTGCATAAAGAGCATGTAAAACTCATTTTTTTTAAACTGGCTACAGCTACTTTCATTTGCCACAGCCAGTGACAAACAATAAACAAAAATAATATATTTTAAGCATAAAAACCTTACCAATACCATTTTTCACACCCACAACTGATCTAGAGAATGCATATATTGTGGAGGCAAAAATTCTTTAAGCCAAAAAAATCTTTAAAACTTGATCATTATATTTTTCTAAGAGCACTCTTTCTTCCCATCAGGTTGTGTGAATAACTCCAATTAAGCCCAGCCTTTTCTCCGAAAGCCACAGCTTCATTATAATGGGTTTCCATTATAAAATTAAAATCTTTGAGGTCTCCATGCCTAACTGTGCCCAAGCAGTGACATCAACAACTTTCTATCTCGAAGTAATACTTTATTTCATTATAGCCTCAGGGGTGGAAATAACAGCATACCTGAAATGTCTATCATGAAGCAAAAAGATTAGAAAGAAAAATCCAAATATGCAGGAACTGCTGAAATAGTGCTTTAAATATACTTTAAATATTTAAAACATTTTGCTAAATTATTCATGGAATGTTTAAAAATACAGGGATTAGCTCTCAATTTTGGTATCTGTAAATTATTTTCTTGATCTCCATCACTTGCATGGTCTGCGCTTTCTATGGAAGAGTCCTGAAACCCCTGAATTACTTTTGGATTTAGGGAGAGCTTAACCCAGCTTTTCAGTAACGATAGTACTTTCTCAAAAGCCATGCTGGTCGTTACTAGCTTTAATGTTCACTACACTCAGTACATGGACAAAAAGTGATTTAGATGAATGAAGTACTTCAGCATGAACAGCAGTGCTGTAAGTTGTGTACCCTCCTCGGCTCTCGCAGACATCAGTCACACAATCACAAGTAATCATATTCCTTTCAACTACACTACCTCATGCACAGCAGAAGGCAGGCTAGAGCTGCAGGAAAGCTGTTGTCCTGCTAGAAGTCTATGCTATCTCCCTCTTTCTGTGGTTTCTAATCTAGGCAGATCTCGCCAACAGATAGCAACAGGCAAGTGCCAGGTGAGGACAAAGGACGAGCCTGATCCAGAGGGCACCCAAAGGCTACAGTCATTTACATCATGAGGATCTTTAGATGCACTCAACAACAAGCTAACAAGGGTATGCAGTGCGAAACCATTCCACAAGCACTAAAATCTCAAGGATGAAGGAAAGCACACCGTTCCTCTGGCTAGAACAGACCTAGAAGATCTCTTCCTTGGGATAACTCCACTGCAAGCTGCTGTGAAGGGATACACAATAAGAAGGTCCCAAATCAAAAACTGCTAGGTAAAACAACTGAGGCATAGGATATGAGAATCTGCATTGTTCTGGTAAAACAGAAGACCCACATGCTTCTCCATTCAAACAGAGTCCAAAAGAGAGACAGAAGGTAAAAACTGCCTAAGAGGCTGTGAGCCTCACACGGGGAGGCTGTCTAGCCTCTCACAATACATCCTTACAGTGAACAAAGGGTAAGCACCAGGACAGATGGCAAAAACTTTTAAAGCCTACCAGTGGCCTTCTTTTCTTTTGTAATCAGATGTAGCTGTAGAGATTAGCACAACATAGTATAAACAGTTTGAAGATAACACTGAAATCCATCTCTGCACGTATCTACTCCTACGCAAATAAACAAATACAAAATACATTCTGTTTCATCTCTAGCCAGGTTACGATTTCAGTTTCCATCAAACCTGACCTCTTCAGTAAATGCCACTCTGCTGGCATTCCCTCAGGGCATTAAAGGGACAAAGTGAGGCATGCAAACAGTCTATTGTAGTGTTGAGGAATATACCTGGTGCAGGTAGTTCGGCTTGCCAACTGCATATCGAAATGCAGATTGAGCTCTAGGTGGAAACCCGAACAAGAGGCCATGAACTGCCAATGCTTGGGATAACAAAAGGTATGAAGACAGGTGGCACCAGCCAGCTGGGTGGAGACTGAGAGGATGACAGGAGCTGAAGGTTCAGGAAGAAAAACAAAATTATCTCCTGAAATAATTTTACCTGTACATGTCTCAGTGACTAGTGTCTTTTCCTTAATACCATGAACGTATGCAGAATATTACTTTGTTCACTTATACAAACTTCACTATGAGCATACTTTAAGAAAGATTGTAGGACAGGGAATAAAGAGAATCACATTTTGTTCATAATAGCTTTTGACTCGGGAATCCAGCAGACATCCACACAGCATATTCTGGTTAATTTACTTTGATATGTGAAGATTAACTCCAGGGAAATAAAAATAATACATTCAAGGATTTTTTTACCACCCCTGTAATTGTTTCTATTGTCACAGATTCATTAAATCCCTCTGGTAAACCCCTAAGTATTACAAGCTGCTGTATTCAAGATAATAAAGTAGCCCATGAAATAACTTTCCTCAATAACCATCATTCATAATAGATAAATTACAAAAGGTCTTTTTAATACACACATACAGAGCTCAACTGAAGTACAACCAGCACTGACTGAAGCACAACTAACAGGAGTAAAGGGAAAACAATCACAGAGCCAAAGAAAGAAACCCAGTTTAAAAAAGGATGGCTCACTCTTAAGTCACTTTGCTGTACCCTGCATACCAGTTTATCTCAGCTGAAATTGTCATTCCCATAAACAGGTGCATTTTTTGCACACAAGCTCAGTAAACGTTTTTTACTGGAATGCAGCAACACCTGCCTGACAGAGCAAACCAAACTCATTTGATATCCAAACATGACTTGAATAATCACAGTACTGCCCTGCCCAAACTGTTTTCCAAAATAAACCAACACATGAGGAGGGTTTTGATGTTGTTACTGTGCCAAGAACTTACACAATATAATTGTTTTTCACAGTCACTCTCTTCAACATTTTTTCTGTATGTTCTTCACCATAATTGGTGCTCAGGTACAGTTCAGAAAAGTAATATGCTTTCCAAATCTTAGCATAAAGACTGAAGTACTGAAACATAATGTTCTGTTAAGTTTCTCTTGACACAAAGACTCCCTTGCTTTATTTCTAAGCTCATTTTCGACTAGAGCAACAAACCACTTACAATGTTTCAGTAGAAATGCACTCTGTTTGAATACAAATATTTGGATTTTGCATTCACGACTAATTGCTAAGTGTTTTGCTATTGCACAGAAAAACAGATGCCTCTGAAGTTTTCTCCTACTTCCCTATTTTTAACAAACCTTCTCAAACAAGAGGTACCAGAGAGAAGCTGTATGGCAACAGAGCATAAATTACTGGTTTCCCACCTTTAGCTGAGTATCTGTAACTGGGATCTTTCCCTCAGTTATTGCACTATGGCCAGCCAGCCCAATACACTAAGAAGGCAGTTTCTGTCTGTTCTTTCAAGCACTCAGGTTAGTTCAAAGCAAAACCAATTCAACTTCGCCTTCTTCACAGCAGGGTTTGTTTGAGATTTCCATTCTTTTCTGACAGCTCAGAACAAAAAGAAGTCTGGCCTTCTTTGCTTCTGCTGATAGATGCGCTGAGCATCAATGTGAACAGAACAATTAAAAAACCACAATATGTGCCATCTTTCCAGTCAAAAGCTGAGTTAAATAAAAGGTTCATCGCTGCAATATGCTTGCTTGAGGACTTCGGGTAAGTAGGTAACAAAAAAAGAGAAGCAAATCTTCAGGTGTTATAAATGGATACAACATAAAGGCTTAAACAAATCAATTCTCATCAAGCAGGCGTCAGTCCAACACCTTGAACAAGTGCTCCACCCCACACTTTCAAAAAAGGTGATATAGAATACCCCAGGGGAAGGGAGGAAGACCATTTAAAAAAAAAAAAAAAAATCAGCCCAGCTCCAAACAAACAACAACTTAAGAAAACCACTCAATTTTTTCTTCATACACCATTACGAATGCCAGACCTAACAAGGCATAGTTACCTACAGATTTGCATGCTGTGGTTGGTTCATTTCAATGTCTAAGGAGCTCCAAGCAGCCGGGACACATACAAGACTCCTCTCCTAGGTGGACTCTTTGATACTCATCATAAAATGTAGCCTTTCTCTCAGCCAGAGAATTTACATGAGTGTCTCTCCTCCAATTTCTCAACACTTAATAATACCTCAATTAATTTTTTAGACTTTCAATCTTTTGTCAAATATCGCTGAAAGCAACCAAGAAGTTCAAAATCATCTGGTGCAGCTTGTGAAGCAGGATCCTTGGACAGTAGGATAAACAAGCGTTGCTTCCATAGAAAAACAGGATAAATTGTTTTCTCTGTAATGTGTTCTCATTTTTTGTCCAAGCAGCATAATTTACCAAAGGTTTGCAAGCTTCATTTTTAACTACTAGGACAGAAAGCCAGTTTCAAGAGGAACAGAAGAGAACCAACAACATACCAAGGAAGGGGTGCTAGAGGCACTATAGATCAAAAGCTATTGCATTTTGTGCCTACTCCATCCTTCTTTCACTGCCATCAGCAGCTACTGCTCAGCATAATAAATACAAACAGGAGCTACAAGCAATACATGTGTTGAGCTCCACTGAAGGAAGCACTGCTGTAGCAGTACCTGAGGATCTAGACCCACAAGTGTACATTTGACAACAGCTTTTAATTCCTTTCTTATTTATTACCAAAAAAAAAATCTGTAGATTTCATATAATTACTATTTTTAGTATCTAAATTAGAAAGAAGTAGTAGTTTCTAAAACCTACTAATAAAAAAATAGGCAACAAAAGGAGTTTAAACTCCCTTTTTTTTTTTTTTCAACTGAAAGGGGAGGGCATCTTCACTGTCCTTCCAAGCCTTCCAAAAATCCTTCACTTGAAAGAGTTGTTTAATTTCTCACAGTTCTTCACCTATAGCTCTCATGCCTCTCTCAAGCTGTTCTGTGTCATGTCAAGTCTCGTTTTGTTTTAACTATACAAACTCTTTATGACAAGGATTTAGTCTATATTTAGAAAATGCTGCAGAAGATATAGTGCTGCGTAAGTGTTTTACAGTTTCTCTGGTGTTCAGCTTCAGCATTTTGGAAGTCACATGCATTGTCCTATGCAAAGTATAAGAATCATTACTGTGATTAAGGAATCACTTCTCTCATACATACATTTCCTTTCCCTTACCTATTTTCAAAGCATACAGAATCACAATGAAACATTTTCAATGCAAGGTGTCTGTAAAATTCAAATAAAAGCATCAGAAAATAGACAGATATCTAAAATTTTCACACCCTTTTCCAACAGTAATTTCTTGCTCACCTTCTTCTATAAACAGTATCATCCTAAGGTCCTCTCAAATCAAGGCTACAAATCGTGTGTATTGCAAAATACAGCTTTGAGAAGCATCCTGCCCACAACAAAATAAACTCTTAAAACCAGGGTAAGTAGCATTTTTTTTGCTTTTGTTATTTTCTGCTTCCCCTGCCTCCAGTTATTGACTACTTGGACATCTGAGAGTGGATTTCTGTTTCAATTTTACTGTTGCTACAGTAATAAATGAAAGAAATCCTTATTTTTCTGAACCATTCACTATCCCATATTAAAAACAGTAGCTTTCAACTGAAACCACCACTGAAAACATTTCTTTCACTGAAAACATTTGTATTTTATTTATACACACACACGTGTATATACAGTATCTACAGTGTCTCAGGAACATTATGTTTCCCTGTAAGCAACTCACAGGATGGGTTAGCTAAACACTTTATTCAAGTCATCAGAATCTTCTTCACCTGCTAACACCCTGAAATTGAAACTATTACAGGTCAAAATTATATGCATACCTTGACAAAGAGGATTCAGATGCACAACTTATTAGGCCTTTAGCTAAGCCATGTAAGGTGGTTATTTACATGTTCTTAACTTATGCCAAATACTACATTAAAAGAGCTAACTAGCAAAACTATTAAAAATAGATACAAGTGCTGCAGAGCTGCGGATCTGACAGTGTAAAACAGCCTTGCAACTTCTAGTTGTGATTTCTGCCTGTTAAAAGTTTAATCTGTAACAAAACCTATCGTTAACGGACAATTGTACACTACCCCCTTATTAAGGGCCATGAGCAAGTACTGAAGGCTGGTGTGAAATTTGCTGAGATGCTGCTACAGACAGACACCAAAACCATTATTGACCAAGATCAGGATGTTAGGATGAGGATTTAAAGACAATAGAGATTACCTTGCGGCTCATGGGATTAAACCCTAAATTTCTTCTAACATCCTCTTTGTGGCTGAGTAGAACAAAGGCAGAGAGCTGAGAGTACAGAACTGCTGATTCTCTCCGCATTTCCCACCTCTGTTTCTTTTCCTTCCCCATCTCAGCAAATGCCCCAGAGTTTGCTAGCTATAAAATAAAGATCAGCAGATAAAAAGAAGCCATTTGTGGTGTCAGCTCTTATCACTTGACAAACTAATTTTTTTGTATTGCTTTTATTTCTTCCTCATCTACTCCATATGCATGTTTTTCACAACTCTCCAGCCAGTATTATTTTGAAACAGTTTTCCCAAATCTTATATTCTTCCTTCTACTTTCCCATTATTCATCTATATCTTGAAATTTTTAAATCTAGGCAATCATTTTAACTACCATGGTCTTTTGAATCTTTGCTTCAGCTAGATATCATAAAACCTCTAAATGCCTTGTGTTGCCCCTCGCATAATCATCATTAGGATAGAACAGGTACCTACAGGAACAAAGCAGTTTATTTTCAGACACTGAACTTATTCTCATCATTTATACTTGAAGTCTTAAACATTTTAAAACTGCTATTCTTTTGAACTTATTTATTGTAAAAAAATTCTGATAACCTAATTTTTAGAAGTACTGAGAATTTAATAATGTAACAAAAACCATCAAAACAGTACAATCTCAGTAACTGTTGAAAATCAGTCCTTGAAAATAATAAATGTTGTACAAAGCAAACAAACAGACACTAAAATATTATTTAAGTGTATAATCAAGGCCTCATTAAAACCAGTAGCAGTTTTGCCCCTGGGCTATGAGGCCAACATTTCTCTCTGAGCTCACAGCCACTACATTGAAAAAATGGTTTCAAAACCGTAAGAAGTTAGGATGCTTGAGTATCCTACTCACAGCATAACTCTGTACTAACTAGCTACAAAACACTACATATTCACATAATTCAAAATTTAAATTCACACAAAACAAAACCATTTTGCTTTGCTATTTGCAGAGATGGCAGAGCCTGCTATCACCTTCCTTATACCACATCTATTTTTACATAGGGAAACAGCAAAACCAGAAGGGAATAGGAGACACCTACATGGTTCACCCAGCACAGGATCCCTGACAGCTCATTAACCTCTAACAGAAGGAATCAACTGGAATGCCTTCAAAGGCTGCCTCTGGAAGACATGCAGGGGTGCCTTCACATGCTGCGTGGGTTGTTGTCCAAACAGCCAAATAGTCTGGAACATAAACGCTACGAGGAGAGGCTGAGGGTTCCGTAGGCTGGAGAAAATCAGTCTCAAGGGAGGCTTTATCACCCTCCACAAGTGCCTGAAATGAAGCTGTGGCTGAGGCATCCCAAGGCTGTGGGTCAGCCTCTCCTCCCAGGCAACTGGCAACAGGACAAAGGGAGCCTGAAGTTGCATCAAGGGAAGTTCAGGCTGGATATCAGGAAAAACTTCTTCACTGTAAGAAGTAAAGCACTGGAACAGTCCACCCAGGAAAGTGGTGGAGTCACAGACCCTGGAAGTATTAAAAAAAAATGAGACACAGCACTTTGTGATATGGTTTAGTGGGCATATTGGTATTTCATAAAAGGTTGGACTTGATCTGTCAGGTCATTTCCAACCTTAATGATCCTATGATTCTATTATACCACAATGTCTGTGCTTCTACATGCAAATTGAAACTAATCTATGTTACACAATATCAACTTGGACATGCCATTTCCTACAGATGCTGGGTGGCTCAACTCAAAACATACTTCGTTTAAATATCAAGAAATATTAAAAGCTTAACATGACTTAAAGCACAACTGATACTTTACACTCACAGCTGAAGGCACTCAAGGTATTTGAGGGGTCTCAATGAATGTGCAAAAATGTACATAATCTTGCAGCATCCCTTTACTTGAAATATATATAGAGAAAGTCACCTCATTTTTCCTATTGCCATTTTCTCCCACTCATCTCCCTTCAGCAAAATCAAGAGAAAAAAACATTAATATATTATTGTAGAATTTGCTTTCCAAGGCAGTTTATTAATATTTCTGAGTATACCAAATGAAATTGGCTTCCTAACATTTTCATCCTTCCAATATATACACTACATTCTTATTTAAAGCTTCTGTGTTAACAATTAAATAAATATGCTCGCACAGAATAAAGTAATAGGTGTGGTGACAACTAATAAAAAAATTAAAAAAAGAAAGGCCATCTATTCTTGGCAGGACTGTTACTCTACTTCCATTGACCCTGTGCCACAACATGTTCAGTTGGTCATCAAGAATTTAGCCAGCATATTTTAAAGTCATAAAACCTGACAAAACAGTTACCAAGGCTCCTATTCTAATCAGCAGCGATTCTGCCACTGGCCAAAACTTCTTCAAGAATAGATGGTAAAACTGTGCTCTTCTCCTCTCTCCTCGACAGTCATTTAGTTTAAAAAATGAAGACAAAAAACACTTTAATAAATAAATGAGCCAGGACAGCTCTGAAATATGGCCCCACAAAGTGGCACTGCAGTAAATTAAAGCTAAAAGACACTGTAGAATTTGGAATTAGTACCTAGCACTCAGGACAAAACACAAAGCACAAACTGCTGGTGCATTTGGCAGCGTAGACAGAGACTGCCACTGCCACCTGAGCGCAGCACACCTCTGACCACATTTTGGATGTACTGGGTGACTCCATCTTTCTCTCAGTGTGAGATCTGGCTGGCATGGCACACAGTGACAGTTTAACATCACTGGGAGGTGACATCTGAACAGATGTCATTGCTTCTTCGGTAGAGGACAAGGTTTAGACTATGCAACAAGCAACACACAGATGAGAAACCTGTTGAATACTTCTGTCCTCTCATCCAAATCTAAAGTCCACTGTACCATACAAAATCAGTACATCACTTAGAATGGTTATTTTCTTATTAAAATGTTTAAAGAGATCACATAAAGATGGCACATGAATCTAGGATCGGTAAAGGAGCCCAAAAACAAGCATTAAATAAGCAAAAAACGTCAGAGCTGAATATGCACTAGAACCAAACAACATACTTTCAGAAGCAATTATTTGTTCTACCAAAAATTACAAATTAGTGTTTTTAAAGCTTCCTACTGGTCTGTCACAACTGCTTCTTCACACTAGAAAACAGCTGTGATCCTCAGAAGCATTACTCACTGACTGAGCTGGATCTCAAATTCTTGATATGCTAGAGCATTATAAAAAATTAAGTGGTATTTCCTTAAATAATGTAAAAGCATTATTACGTTCTACGAGTGCAGAACTGCTTTCTCTCAAACTTGACAACAAAATGAAATCCAGGAAAAGCTCTTTTGCCTAGACTGAAAAAAAATCACCTGATAGTAATTAGTCTTTATTGAGAAAATTCTGCATAACTTTACACACAATTCTGTAATTGGATCTGTAAGAAGTTTCCACATCTATGCCAAGTAATCAAACAAACTATATAAACACAATTAATCCATTAAGATAAGACTGAGGGGCTTGGGATGCATATTCCCGTTCAACTGTCTTTATCACAAATCAGCTGTGTGACTTCCACACATCACTGCTTCAATGTCCCAGGTATGAGGAAAAGAACTACACGTCCATACCTCAACACTTGTGTGGGCCTTCACAGCAATCAACAGGGCAAAAACATAGCACCATGTATAGGCAACATACAAAACCATCATCACTCAGATCTGGTAATCCCACTCAACAGTGTGTTTTTAATTTTTAGGTTTTAGGTTTTGTGCAGAATTGCAAAATACATGCAACAAGACTACAGTGCACATTTAATAAAAATCTTGCTTCTTCCACATCTAGGACTTTACTACTTTTACTTATTGCCTGCCTCTAGCTTCTTTTCCCTTGGTATAAACCAACTATCCTGTACAGGACAGTCACATTTCAGGTAAAGGCAGCAGACCTCATAGAAAGCATTATTACTACTACTACTATTATTATTAATGCTATTACTATTATTATCATTTCACTACCATACAATAGACACTCTGTTACTACAGAGTGAGTTTGTCTTATCTAACCAACACACCCCATGATGTATTGCAGTGCAACTCAAGAAGCAGTAAGTAAAAGTAACTACATATTTAACTAGCAAACAGCTATAGAGGTTTAATGCTGATGGCCTGTAAAATATACAGCTGCATTTTCCATACTCTTACAGTTACAGGCCCTTGCTAAAGCACAGGAATATATATGAAATCTAACCAGTACAAATGACAATAGAAATTTTAGGTACTTGCAAGTTCTGTTATTTTACATGCCATCCCACACAGGCAGTACACTCAACAGCTGAAGTCTAATACAAAAGCATATTTACTTTATCAAGGTAACCCAGTTTATTGTCACTGCAGAAAACTGCCAAATAAAGGCAATATGGAGAGAAGAACCTGAAGAAACTGCAGTTGTTTTTCAGGAAACAAACTCAGCCCCTACTTGCCATTATTTATGTGTGTATTTCCTTCTGTTTCCCTCCCTCCCACCTGGTGCTGAGCCCCTCCAGTTGCAGCAAAACTATTCTCAAGGGAAAGACCTGAGGCACTGAATCTTACAACAAAGAGTAACTTCTACCAGATAAAAGATATAGTACAGTTCCTCACCACCAGAAGCTAGTAGCTATTTAATTTGACTAAGTGTTCATAAGGTTTCTTTTCCATTGATACATTCACTGACACATGAATGTTATGCTATTTCATGTGGAGCTTTACTAGTATCAATCCCCAGACAAACCACAGTTCAACATTCACTTCTCTCGCCTCAAGGGAAGGTAAATACATAGTCTTCTTTTATTAGGAGATCTCCAAAAGTACAGTGAAAACAATCCAATTAAACACTAAAGTGTCATAGTTCTAGAATATATAGACAGTTCTCAAAAATCATAAATCTATCACTGAGTTTAATTTTACAAAGTGCTTTTCTCAGTAACTTACTTTTATCTGTGTGATTCCCAACACCATAAAAAAACCATACAGTGGCCATTATTCTTTCTAGCACTCCAGATGGGCTAATCCAACAAAGCCATAGTATCTTCCATGAACTTTCATGGAAGAGTGGGAATTTTTCCCAATGGAGCAACTTCTCTACATCTCTTCTGGTTTATGAAACCCTTTAGCAAAAAAGCTCCAAAGCACTGCCAAATCTAACTTCTTCAATGTCAACCTCAAAGGCTCAAGTTACATTAGGTTTGAATCAAAAAGAAGAAATCCAGCCATACACAGCTTTCACAGCGCAAGAGGTCGTGCTCTCACACAACCACATGCACAGACCTGAGTGTTTTTCAGCACCTTCTGTAACTAACAGACCTAAAATCCAAACATTAACTCATGTAAGTCAGACATGGCACATGCTCTGTGTGCTGTTCCAGGTCATCCTTCTGGTACAGCTCCCCACATCTGTTGCCCTACTCAGGCTGCACCAAGCTCTCCAGAAGGCAGCCTCACTCAAGCCACCATCTACCCCAGAAAGTGCTGCCAAGGATGAGAGCCAGGGTTACAAGACTTTACCCTGTGGGCTGACTTTCCCACTGACCTAAATTCCCTCATTGAAGTCTGGCAGAAAGCTGCTGCACTTACCTTCCTTCCCAGCCAAACTGGGGAAGTCAATCAAACTACAGGGACCACTGCACTCCAGACTCAAAGAAGTAAAGGAACCTCAGTTTGCAGAAAAATCCCTTGCTTCTATGTCTCACTTTCAGCAGATCCTGGACAGCTGTGTATTATTACCTTCTCCTGAGACAGTGCTGCCTATTTTTGGGATGTTGCTCTCTGGGATGCAAGAGATGAATAATATCTCAGTCGTCATCATGATGTCTCTAAGAGGACTTTCCAAAACTAGTTGTTGCTTTGCTTTATTCCAGGTCTGAGTCAGCCCTTCCCATTTACATTTCCAAGAAAAATTCTTGAAATATTTTTTACTGTTTCTGCAATAATTCCCTTTATTACAGCAGCCTCAAAAAATCACGGCTAAAGGAAGCTACCCCAGAGACAATCACTAATGCCAAAAAAACCCCAAAATGCGCTACTACTACTTCCAGCTAAATACAAACGTTACCATCCATTATACCAATTGCATTTGTAGTACAGGCACATATACAATGAAAAGTTGAAAAGAAGAAAAGAATCCTCCAGAATGATTAGGCACAATGCCTTTGCTATCGGAGCTTTTTCAGTTCATTAATATTTCACTTTTATATATTCCTCAGCCGCTTTTACAACATGTTCCTTTCTCTCCTTCTTAAGTATGAGCAAAGAGAATTGTTTGAAGTAACTAGTAGACCTTGCCTCACATCCACCCCACCTCTGTGCCCCCTGAGAGTTTAACACTTCAAGTGCAATATATGCCAGATAGAAAAACACATCTGGTATAGAGAGGGATAAGAGAATACTCTAACTCTCCCTTCTAGTTACATTCAACTATAAAGGTGTGCAATAAGAAAATAAAGCATACTGCAGTTTGTCTATGCCAAGACACTTACTGCTGTCAATCCCAAAGGAGAGACAGAGATATAAATCTGGGAGGGAGGGGGGATCCCTTCTCTGTGGAAGAAGTAAATTAGCCTGTTTCTTTGCAAGACAACTTGCAGCAACATCCTTTCCTTGCCAAAAGTGAAAGACAGCCTCTTTAGCTACGAGAAGCAACACAAAAACTATCTCGAGGAAATAAAGGATTTCCATGAACCTCTTCCATAACAAGCACTACCATCACCATCTGCTCCACTTTTTAAGCTTGCCATGAGATTTTGGAAAGCACACGCAGCATCCTCCAGCACCACCCTCCAAATCCATGGCAAAGGTCACACATGACCACCAGTGGCCGGGCCCTACCCATCCTCATTTCTGAAACCACTGCTTGTCGTTTTCACAGGTTAATTGCACATTGCCTAACACACACACACGGAAGGAAAGGGGAGAAAACGGAAAGAAGAAACGCCAAAAATGAACAAAAAAAGGATGTGATCTCTTCCCCGTCACCTGCAGCAGCGAGGCCGGAGTGACCAGCTGAACCAGCGAGGTTCAGCCGCCGGGCACCGCTGTCCGCGCCGTGCCCCCCGCAGGCCGGGCTCGACAAGCCCCGCGATGCCCCCAGGCCACCCCGGCAGCACCGTGGCCCCGCCGGCGCTGCCTCTGCCCGGGCTGGGCCGGCCCCCGGGGGACACCTG